>JAOPSE010000971.1:0-226748 GCA_029449295.1 Zea luxurians | reverse complement strand
GATCACATGCCATCTAGTGGACCCATAGACATGGATGAGATAGAAACACCATCTTCATCTTGCTCTAAAAATCTTGAAAATAGGATTGGGAAGAAAAGAAAGCTCAGTATTGCTGGAGTTTTACAAACTATGTCGACATTAGGGCAAATGAAACAAAAATATTATGAATGAACTCAATGAGACAATTAAGGAAGCAGGTGACTATTCTATCAAGCAGTGTTTGGATCTTCCAGAATCAATTGAAGAACTTTCAGATGAGGAAAAGGCACAGACAACAAATGTGCTGAAGTGTGAGGTCAACAGAGAAATTTTCATGAACTTCAAGATTCCAATGGTTCGTTTGTTATAGGCCAAAGACAAATCGCTCCCAAGATAACTTACTTTCAATATGTTTGTACTTCTAGTCAATTACTTATTTTTTTGCACATGTTCCTAGCCCATCTTCTCACTCCGGACTTAATCCTTAAAGTTGGATACCAAGATGATTGCATGTAACTGTTTTGCTTTTATGTAACTGTAGGTCTAATGTACATTGTATCGTGGTTGCTGGTGGTGTTTACAAGCTGATGGCTGCAGATGGTGCTTACGTTTTGGCTTCTTTGTATCTGGTTTTGAGACATTGTAGTGAAGGTTGACATGAGAAACTCTTGTATGAACTTTGGAATGGTTTATCCTTTGGAGTGCCTTGTGACAATTTGCCTTTTTATGTACTTCAGATTTGTATGGAATATTTTCATTTGATGCATGTACTTTGGATTTGTATGAATATTTTTATCCTTGCTAATAATTTTGTGTATTGTAGCAACAATTTACATTTCTATGTTTTTCTGATTTTTCTAATTTTTTATTGGTTGGGATTTTAATCCTGTTTCTCCCAAATAGATATTAGGTAAAATCACCTCTAGAGGGTTCTAATCACCTAGTGGGGCAGGGATGTCTGGTGTAGGGTGGAAATTCCTTCGGGTGTAAATACATGTGTATTTATTTCCAAGCATCCAAAGGAACCCTTAGGGGATGGGGAAGGTTCTTCCCTGTGGGGATGTAAGCGGGGAAAAATCTTCCCCTGACAGGTAAACGGGGACAAAAATGGGGAAACATTCCCATTTCCCCTTCCCCGTGGGGACCCGTTAAACTTATATATGATGATGTTTTCATATAATATATAATGATAAAATAAATAATTACATTGTTAAGAGATAACTTGTTGTACAAATAGGTTTATTTTGATGTACACATAATGGTTTTTAACATCTGATAGTGTGTATAAGTGACAATGTTTTCGTATTAATAACAAAGAAAGTATGCCATGATTATAATTTAAGCGGAGAACAGGGATCCCCGACTGGAATTTATCCCTACGGGGAACGGGGATGGAGATGGGGAAGAAATGCCCCCCACAAGAGTTCGTGGGGATCCCCAGCGGCCCGCGGGGATGGGTATGAGGAGCCAAAACCCGACGGAGAATTCCTCATTGCCATCCCTACTTATGGGTGAAAAAATCGAAAATCCCACCCAAACACCTCTGATTATTTTTTTGGCTTAAAATGACCACCAGCGGTGGTGAAAAGCTAGTTTACACGTTAGAGCATCTCCAAGAGACTCTTTATTTTTGACTCTCTATTTGACTCTTTATTTGTTTACCGTAAAAATTGAACTATATATATAACATCTTATTCCAACAGACTCTATAACATGCAAGTTAGTTTGACTAGCGAGAGTTGCTAGCCAAATTTGGCTAGTGAGGGAGTTAGTTTAGAGAGTCGGATAGCTTGACAAGTTAAATGACTAGTGAAAGGGAAATAGGGTTAACCTTTTCCTACAACTAATTTTGGTGGTTGAATGTCCAATACAAACATATGGACTAACTAGTTTGCTCTAGAACTCATGTATTACAGGTGCATAAGGTTCAACATAAACCAATAAAAGATTCAAGTTAGGGACTAAATTAAACCAGAGCAAAGAAATGAGTGTGCTGTGGTCTGGCGCACCGGACAGTGTCCGGTGCACCATGCACGTACAAATCCGAAGCAGCCACTCTCGGAAAACATAGGCGCGCTCCGCTATAATTCACCGGACTGTCCGATGTGCCAGTGGAGCAACGCCTAATTCTGCGCAACGGTCGACTCTGATAGCTGGAACAGTGTAGCACAGTGCGCGGTAGAAGTTGGAGCAGCGAGTCAGAGGGGCACCGGACTGTCCGGTGCACCACCAGACTATCCGGTGCCACAAGAAGACAAAGGCGCCAACGATCAACTGCTCTAGAACCCTAATGGTTGGGCGATGTGGCAGCGCACCGGACACTGAACAGTGAGTGTTCGGTGGCGCACCAGACTGTTCGGTGCACCCATCGACAGCAGCCTCCCCAATGGTTATCTTGGTGGTTGGGGGCTATAAATACCCCCAACCGCCACAACTTCAAGCATTCCAAGTTTTCTGAAGATCACATTCAATACAAAAGCTCTAGCATTCACTCCAAGACACGATACAAGAGATCAAATCCTCTACGAGTCCCAAATTCACTCCAAACACTTAGTGGCTTGTGAGAGAGATTTTTGTGTTCATTCGAGTTCTTGTCGCTTGGATTGCCTTTCTTCTTTTCCCATTCTGACTCTCTAGTGCTTTGTAAGCGAGGCAAGAGACACCAAGTGTGTGGTGGTCCTTGTGTGGTCTTAGTGACCCGTGAGATTAAGGAAGAAGGCTCACTTGGTCTAAGTGACCGTTTCAGAGAGGGAAAGGGTTGAAATAGACCCGGTCCTTGTGACCTCCTCAAACGGGGACTAGGTTCTTTGGAACCGAACCTCGGTTAAACAAATCACCGTATTCACTCGCCTTATTTCTTAATTGATTTGTTTTCCCTCTCCTTCCGACTTGAATTTAATACTAACGCTAACCCCCGACCTTAGTGCTTGCTTAAAGTTATAAAATTTCAGGTTTCGCCTATTCACCCCCCCTCTAGGCGACTTTCAATTGGTATTGGAGCCCGTTGCTTCATTAGAGTCTAACAACTCAAAGTGATGTCGGGATGCCAAGAGGGAAATTATGATCGGCGAAAAGGCCGCAAGCTCGGGGAGGACTCTTTCGAGAGAGTCCGGCAACAAGAACAAGAAGGAATCCTCTTCCCCGATCAAGTCGCTTTGGAGAGGTGATAAGAAGAAGAAGATGAAAAAGGTGGTCTACTACGAGACCGACTCTTCGTCACCCTCCACATCGAGCTCTGAGTCATCCGTCACTTCTAAGCGCCATGAGCGCAAGAAGTATAGTAAGATGTCTCTTTGCTATCCCCATATTTCAAAACACGCTCCATTACTTTCCGTTCCTCTAGGCAAACCACCATATTTTGATGGTGAGGATTATTGTATGTGGAGTGATAAAATGAGGCATCATCTAACCTCACTCTACGAAAGCATATGGGACATTGTTGAATTTGGAGCGCAGGTACCTCAAGTTGGGGACAAAGACTATGACTCGGACGAGGCCACCCAAATACAACACTTTAACTCCCAAGCAACTTCTATTCTCCTCGCCTCTCTATGTCGAGAGGAGTATAACAAGGTGCAAGGATTAAAGACCACCAAGGAAATTTGGGACGTCTTCAAGACCGCGCATGAAGGGGACAAGGTGACCAAGATCACCAAGCGCGAGACGATCGAGGGGGAGCTCGGTCGATTCGTCCTCAACAAAGGAGAAGAGCCGCAAGCGATGTATAATCGGCTCAAGACAATGGTGAACCAAGTGCACAACCTTGGGAGCACCAAATGGGATGACCATAAAATGGTCAAGGTTATTTTAAGATCCCTTGTTTTTCGCAATCCTACTCAAGTGCAATTAATTCATGGGGATCCTAGATATAAACTAATGTCTCCCGAGGAAGTGATAGGCAAGTTTGTGAGCTTTGAACTAATGATCAAAGACTCCAAACATATTGTCAACTTGGAGCAAGGTACCACCTCCACACCCAAGGTGCAATCCGTCGCATTCAAAGCAACGGAAGAGAAGAAGGAGGAGTCTACATCGAGTAGGCTTCCAATCTACGCCTCCAAGCTCGACAACGAGGAGATGGCACTCATCATCAAGAGCTTCCGCCAAATCCTCAAATAAAGGAGGGGGAAAGATTACAAGTCCCGCTCCAAGAAGGTATGCTACCGGTGTGGTAAGTCTGGTCACTTCATAGATAAATGTCCTATTTCTAGTGGAAGTGACAGGGACGATGACAAGAAGGGGAAGAAGGAGGAGAAAAAAGGTACTACAAGAAGAAGGGCGGCGATGCCCACATATGTCGGGAATGGGACTCCGACGAGAGCTTCACCGACTCCTCCTCCGACGAGGACGCTGCCATCATCACCGTCAACAAGGGCCTCTTCTTCCCCAACATCGACCACAAGTGTCTAATGGCTAAGGACGGCAAGAAAAAAAGGTACACTCTAGAGCCACCCCAAAATATACAACATCTAGTGATGAGGGTAGCTCTAGTGACAGTGAAGATAATTTAATGTCTTTATTTGCCAACCTTAGCATGGACCAAAAGAAAAAGTTAAATGAATAATGAGAAGGATGAACTCTTGGATAGCCAAGAGGACTTCCTAATTAAAAAGAACAAAAAATTTGTTAAATTGAAAAATGTTTATGCTCAGGAAGTAGAGAAATGTGAAAATTTATCTAAGGAGCTTAGCATTTGTTATGATTCAATTTTTAGCCTTAAAGATGAAAATGCTAGCCTAGTTTCTAAGATTAAAGATTTAAATGTTTGCAATGATTACATTTCCTATCTTAGAGATGAGAATGTTAAATTAAATGCTAAAATAGAAGAACTAAATGCTTGCAAACCATCTACATCTACTGTTAAGCATGTTTCTATTTGTACTAGATGTAAAGATGTTAATGTACAAGCTATGGATGATCACCTTACCATGATTAAACAACAAAATGATCACATAGCTAAATTAACTGCTAAAATTGGCAAGCATGAGCTCGAAAATAAAAAATTTAAATTTGCTCGTAGCATGCTCTATAATGGGAGACGCCCTGACATTAATGATGGCATTGATTTCCAACAGTGGAGCAATGTCAAGCTTAATGCCCCTAAAAGATTGTCTAATTTTGTTAAAGGCAAGGCTCCCATGGTTCAGGATAATGAGGGCTATATTTTATACCCTGCAAACTATCTTGAGCACAAAATTAGGAAAATTCATGCTAGGAAACCTTACAATGTTTCTCATCATGCTTTTATGTATAAAAATGAGGCTTCTAGCTCTAAGCATACCACACATGTTAAAATGCCTAGAAATAAAATTCCTGCTGTATCAAATGAATATAATGTGTCATTTAAGACTTTTGATTCATCATATGTTTTAACTAATAAATCAGGCAAAATAGTTGCCAAATATGTTGTGGCAAAACACAAGAGTCCTAAGACTTGTGTTTGGGTACCCAAGGTGCTTGTTTCTAACGTCAAAGGACCCAAGACTGTTTGGGTACCTAAGAACAAGGCCTAAAATTGTTTTGTAGGTTTATGCATCTGGTGGTTCAAGTTGGATAATCGATAGCGGGTGCACAAACCACATGATAGGGGAGAAAAGAATGTCCTCCTCCTATGAGAAAAACGAAGATCCCCAACGAGCTATCACATTCGGGGATGGAAATCAAGGTTTGGTCAAAGGATTGGGTAAAATTGCTATATCACCTAACCATTCTATTTCCAATTTTTTTCTTGTAGATTCTTTAGATTACAATTTGCTTTCAGTTTCTCAATTATGCAAAAATGGGCTACAACTGTCTATTTACATATGTAGGTGTTACTGTCTTTAGAAGGAGTGATGATTTAGTAGCATTTAAGGGAGTGTTAGAGGGTCAGGTATATTTAGTTAATTTTAATGATAACCAAGCTGAACTTGATACTTGCTTAATTGCTAAGACCAATATGGGTTGGCTCTAGCATCGCCGACTTGCCCATGTTGGAATGAAGAATCTTTACAAACTTCTAAAGGGAGAGCACATTCTGGGACTAACCAATGTTCATTTTGAGAAAGACAAGGTTTGTAGCGTGAAAGCATCTAGGCCCCTGGTTGGTTTTAGTGATTAATGACAACGTAATGTTATATGTGACTAACGTGTGTTTTGCAGAGACAAATGGTAAGTTAGGTCGCATTACAGGTTGATGTACTACAACGGTGAAAACAATCCCGAAGAAAAGAACTCGAAGCAACGGCTAAGCGACGAAATGAAAAGTGAAGGTCTATGTAGTCCGAGTGTCAAGGAGTTGCGGACACTCGTGATATAGTTAGGTCTTTTATTTTGTTTTAGTCGTATTATAAAGAGGGGTTGTCGATGAGTAGTTTGACCAAGAGAGTTCTAGTGTAGTGTTAGTGCATATTCACACTCACATATAGTGCTAGGTGACACTCTAGAACATACTCACAAGTTAGAACGAAAACCGATTTAAAAAATAGCAGAAAATAGAAATTAGGGTTTCTGGTTTTGGGGCATCGGACTGTCCGGTGCGCCCTCTGCCAGGTGGGGCCAGGTTGGCCCGGGGAAGGGTTTTCCACCGAGCAGAACCCGAGAGCGCGTTGTTCACGAGCTGAATTTTAGTGGCACACAGGACATGGCAGCGGACCGTCCGGTGTGCCATCTGCCCAACGGCTAGCTGTCAGAACTAGCCGTTGGAGTCGACCGTTGGCGCACCGGTGGCGCATCGGACTGTCCGGTGCCATGCGCAGAACATTGCTGGTAACGGCTAGTTGGTGGGTGAGGGCTATTTATACCCCCTCCACCCACCATATTCAATGTCTTGCTGCCCACATTTATTCCTACACATCGGTAGAGCATTGCAAGCACCAAAAGCCTAGTGAGGTGATTAGAGAATCTTAATCCCGCATTTGGACCTCATTAGCACTAGCGAGAGCCACCTAGAGCACACACCACTTGCATTAGGCTTCTCTTGGTCAAGTGAAAGTCTATGGCTTATTACTCTTGGTGATCGACATCACCTAGACGACTTGGTGGCGTTGGGAGCTCAGTGATCACCGTGGAGATCGTGTTGGTGACCCGACTCAAATTTGTAAACGGTCGTGAGGGATCCACCGCGCCGGAGTGGCAAAGGATCATCTCGTAGTGAGCACTTGGTTCTTGCGAGGACCAAGGGGGAGCGATACGCTTGCACAGGTGCTCCAACGAGGACTAGTGGAGAGTGTCGACTCTTCGATACCTCGGGAAAAATTGGAGTCTTCTAAACCTTGCTTTACATTCCACACTTAATTTAAGCATTTTACATGGTGTATTTGTTTAGCAAGTATTTGAAGTATTGTCTTAGCATTATTGTATTTCTAGTATTATTCTCTTAGTGCTATTTGTTGGGGTGAAGTTGGGCTCTTGTTTAGGTTTTAATTAGTGTTAATTTTTAGAAAAGCCCAATTCACCCCCCTCTTGGGCATCGTGATCCTTTCAGTAGCGCATGCCAAGCAGGAAAGCAAGTTGGCGCTCACCATCCACACAAGAACATCATGACGACTGACAGGCCGCTCGAGCTACTCCACATGGATTTATTCGGCCGGATTACTTACATAAGCATCGGCGGGAGTAAGTACTGTCTAGTTATTGTGGATGATTATTCTCGCTTCACTTGGGTGTTCTTTTTGTAGGAAAAATCACAAACAGAAGAGACCTTAAAGGCATTCCTAAGACGGGCTCAAAACGAGTTCGGATTAAGGATAAAAAAGATAAGAAGCGATAATGGGATGGAGTTCAAGAATTCATAAATTGAAGGTTTTCTTGAGGAAGAGGGCATCAAGCATGAGTTCTCTTCTCCCTACACACCTCAACAAAATGGTGTAGTGGAGAGGAAGAATAGAACTCTATTGGATATGGCAAGAACCATGCTTGATGAGTACAAGACACCGGACCGGTTTTGGGCTGAGGCGATTAACACCGCCTGCTACTCCATCAACTGGTTATATCTTCACCGAATCCTCAAGAAGACATCATATGAACTCCTCACTGGTAAAAAGCCCAATGTTTCATATTTTAGAGTCTTTGGGAGTAAATGCTTAATTCTTATTAAAAGATGTAGAAAATCTAAATTTGCTCCTAAGGTTGTAGAAGGCTTTTTACTAGGTTATGACTCAAACATAAGGGCATATAGAGTCTTTGAAAGTCGCCTAGAGGGGGGGTGAATAGGGCGAAACTGAAATTCTCAAAAATAAACACAACTACAAGCCGGGTTAGCGTTAGAAATATAATAGAGTCCGCGAGAGAGGGTGCAAAACAAATCGCAAACAAATAAAGAATGAGACACGTGGATTTGTTTTACCGAGGTTCGGTTCTTGCAAACCTACTCCCTGTTGAGGAGGCCACAAAGGCCGGGTCTCTTTCAACCCTTACCCTCTCTCAAACGGTCCCTCGGACCGAGTGAGCTTTCTCTTCTCAATCACTTGGAACACAAAGTTCCCGCAAGGACCACCACACGATTGGTGTCTCTTGCCTCAATTACAAGTGAGTGTTTGATCACAAGAAAGAATAAAGAAAGAAGAAAGCAATCCAAGCGCAAGAGCTCAAAAGAACACAAGCAAATCACTCTCTCTAATCACTAGGGCGTTGTGTGGAATTTGGAGAGGATTTGATCTCTTTGGTGTGTCTAGAATTGAATGCTAGAGCTCTTGTAAGTAGTTGGGAAGTGGAAAACTTGGATGCCATGAATGGTGGGTGGTTGGGGGTATTTATAGCCCCAACCACCAAACTAGCCGTTTGGTGAGGCTGTCTGTTCGATGGCGCACCGGACAGTCCGGTGCACACCGGACATGTCCGGTGCGACAGCCACGTCACCAAAGCCATTGCAATTTGACCGTTGGAGTTCTGACTTCTGGGCTCGCCTGGATGTCTGGTGCACACCAGACATGAACTGTAGATTGTCCGGTGCGCCTGCTCCCGCGTGCCTGACGACTGCGCACTTCTGGCGCGCATGAAATGCGTCGCAGGTAGCCGTTGGTGCCGAAATAGTCGTTGCCCCGCTGTTACACCGGACAGTCCGGTGTACACCGGACAGTCCGGTGAATTTTAGCGGAGCAGCCGAAGTGAAAATCCGAGGCTGGCGAGTTCCTGAGGCCGCTCTTCCTTGGAGCACCGGACATGTCCGGTGTACACCGGACAGTCCGGTGAATTATAGCGGAGTGGCCTTTGGAAATTCCTGAGAGTGAAGAGTTTGAAATCGGAGTCCCCTGGTGCACCGGACATGTCCGGTGGCACACCGGACAGTCCGGTGCGCCAGACCAGAGGTGCCTTCGGATGACCCTTGCTCCTTTATTTTAACCCAATACTTGGTCTTTTTATTGGCTAAGTGTGAACCTTTTGCACCTGTATAACTTACACACTAGAGCAAACTAGTTAGTCCAATATTTGTGTTGGGCAATTCAACCACCAAAATTATTTAGGAACTAGGTGTAAGCCTAATTCCCTTTCAGTCTTCAACAAATCCACTGCATTGGTTGAGGTTTCTTGTGACATTGTGTTTGATGAGACTAATGGCTCCTAAGTGGAGCAAGTTGATCTTGATGAACTAGATGATGAAGAGGCTCCATGCGTCGTGCTAAGGAACATGTCTATTGGAGACGTGTGTCCTAAGGAATCCGAAGAGCCTCCACAAGCACAAGATCAATCACCATCTTCCAACCAAGCATCTTCACCTATCCAAGATGAGGAACATGCTCAAGATAATGAGGATGAAAATCAAGGAGATGAGCCACCTCAAGAGAAGGACAATAATCAAGGGGGAGATGAAGAGAATAAAGACAAGGAAGATGATCAAGAAATTTAGGGTCAAAGACCGCCACACCCAAGAGTCCACCAAATAATTCAATGAGATCACCCCGTCAACTCCATCCTTGGTGACATTCATAAGGGGGTAACCACTAGATCTTGAGTTGCTCATTTCTGTGAACATTATAAAGAGGGGTTGTCGATGAGTAGTTTGACCAAGAGAGTTCTAGTGTAGTGTTAGTGCATATTCACACTCACATATAGTGCTAGGTGACACTCTAGAACATACTCACAAGTTAGAACGAAAACCGATTTAAAAAAATAGCAGAAAATAGAAATTAGGGTTTCTGGTTTTGGGGCACCAGACTGTTCGGTGCGCCCTCTGCCAGGTGGGGCCAGGTTGGCCCGGGGAAGGGTTTTCCACCGAGCAGAAACCCGAGAGCGCGTTGTTCACGAGCTGAATTTTAGTGGCACACAGGACATCGCAGCGGACCGTCCGGTGTGCCATCTGCCCAACGGCCGTTGGAGTCGACCGTTGGCGCACCGGTGGCGCATCGGACTGTCCGGTGCGCCCATGCGCAGAACATTGCTGGTAACGGCTAGTTGGTGGGTGAGGGCTATTTATACCCCCTCCACCCACCATATTCAATGTCTTGCTGCCCACATTTATTCCTACACATCGGTAGAGCATTGCAAGCACCAAAAGCCTAGTGAGGTGATTAGAGAATCTTAATCCCGCATTTGGACCTCATTAGCACTAGCGAGAGCCACCTAGAGCACACACCACTTGCATTAGGCTTCTCTTGGTCAAGTGAAAGTCTATGGCTTATTACTCTTGGTGATCGGCATCACCTAGACGGCTTGGTGGCGTTGGGAGCTCAGTGATCACCGTGGAGATCGTGTTGGTGACCCGACTCAAATTTGTAAACGGTCGTGAGGGATCCACCGCGCCGGAGTGGCAAAGGATCATTTCGTAGTGAGCACTTGGTTCTTGCGAGGACCAAGGGGGAGCGATACGCTTGCACGGGTGCTCCAACGAGGACTAGTGGAGAGTGTCGACTCTTCGATACCTCGGGAAAAATTGGAGTCTTCTAAACCTTGCTTTACATTCCGCACTTAATTTAAGCATTTTACATGGTGTATTTGTTTAGCAAGTATTTGAAGTATTGTCTTAGCATTATTGTATTTCTAGTATTATTCTCTTAGTGCTATTTGTTGGGGTGAAGTTGGGCTCTTGTTTAGGTTTTAATTAGTGTTAATTTTTAGAAAAGCCCAATTCACCCCCCTCTTGGGCATTGTGATCCTTTCAGTAGCGCATGCCAAGCAGGAAAGCAAGTTGGCGCTCACCATCCACACAAGAACATCATGACGACTGACAGGCCGCTCGAGCTACTCCACATGGATTTATTCGGCCGGATTACTTACATAAGCATCGGCGAGAGTAAGTACTGTCTAGTTATTGTGGATGATTATTCTCGCTTCACTTGGGTGTTCTTTTTGTAGGAAAAATCACAAACCGAAGAGACCTTAAAGGCATTCCTAAGACGGGCTCAAAACGAGTTCGGATTAAGGATAAAAAAGATAAGAAGCGATAATGGGATGGAGTTCAAGAATTCACAAATTGAAGGTTTTCTTGAGGAAGAGGGCATCAAGCATGAGTTCTCTTCTCCCTACACACCTCAACAAAATGGTGTAGTGGAGAGGAAGAATAGAACTCTATTGGATATGGCAAGAACCATGCTTGATGAGTACAAGACACCGGACCGGTTTCGGGCTGAGGCGATTAACACCGCCTGCTACTCCATCAACTGGTTATATCTTCACCGAATCCTCAAGAAGACATCATATGAACTCCTCACTGGTAAAAAGCCCAATGTTTCATATTTTAGAGTCTTTGGGAGTAAATGCTTTATTCTTATTAAAAGATGTAGAAAATCTAAATTTGCTCCTAAGGTTGTAGAAGGCTTTTTACTAGGTTATGACTCAAACATAAGGGCATATAGAGTCTTCAACAAATCCACTGGATTGGTTGAGGTTTCTTGTGACATTGTGTTTGATGAGACTAATGGCTCCTAAGTGGAGCAAGTTGATCTTGATGAACTAGATGATGAAGAGGCTCCATGCGTCGTGCTAAGGAACATGTCTATTGGAGACGTGTGTCCTAAGGAATCCGAAGAGCCTCCACAAGCACAAGATCAATCACCATCTTCCAACCAAGCATCTTCACCTATCCAAGATGAGGAACATGCTCAAGATAATGAGGATGAAAATCAAGGAGATGAGCCACCTCAAGAGAAGGACAATAATCAAGGGGGAGATGAAGAGAATAAAGACAAGGAAGATGATCAAGAAATTTAGGGTCAAAGACCGCCACACCCAAGAGTCCACCAAATAATTCAATGAGATCACCCCGTCAACTCCATCCTTAGTGACATTCATAAGGGGGTAACCACTAGATCTCGAGTTGCATATTTTTGTGAACATTACTCTTTTGTTTCCTCTATTGAGCCATACGGGGTGGAGGATGCACTAAGAGATCCGGATTGGGTGCTGGCAATGCAAGAGGAACTCAACAACTTCACAAGGAATGAGGTATGGCATTTAGTTCCACGTCCTAATCAAAATATTGTAGGTACCAAATGGGTATTCCACAACAAGCAAGATAAGCATGGTGTGGTGACAGAAACAAAGCCCGACTTGTGGCCAAAGGTTATTCACAAGTCGAAGGTTTGGATTTTGATGAAACTTATGCACCCGTAGCTAGGCTTGAGTCCATTCATATATTACTTGCCTATGCTACTTACCATGGCTTTAAGCTTTATCAAATGGACGTGAAAAGTGCCTTCCTCAATGAACCCATCAAGGAAGAGGTCTACGTTGAGCAACCTCCCGGCTTTGAAGATAGTGAGTACCCTAACCATGTGTATAAACTCTCAAAGGCGTTTTATGGGCTCAAGCAAGCCCCAAGAGCATGGTATGAATGCCTGCGAGATTGTCTTATCACTAATGGCTTCAAAGTCGGAAAATTCGATCCTACTCTCTTTACTAAAACTATTACAAAAGATTTGTTTGTATGCCAAATTTATGTTGATGATATTATATTTGGGTCTACTAACAAATCAACTTGTGAAGAGTTTAGTAGGATCATGATACAGAAATTCGAGATGTCTATGATGGGGGAGTTGAAGTATTTCCTTGGATTTCAAATCATGCAACTCCAAGATGGCACCTTCATCAGCCAAACTAAGTACATTCAAGACATACTTAAGAAGTTTGGAATGAAGGATGGCAAACCCATCAATACACCCATGGGAACAAATGGGCATCTCGACCTCGACATGGGAGGTAAATCCGTAGATCAAAAGGTATACCGGCCGATGATAGGATCTTTACTTTACTTATGTGCATCTCGACCGGATATTATGCTTTCTGTATGCATGTGTGCAAGGTTCCAGGCCTATCCAAAGAAAGTTCACCTTAGGGCCGTGAAGAGAATCATGAGATATTTAGTTTACACTCCTAAGTTTGGGCTTTGGTACCCTAGGGGACCCACCTTTGATTTAATAGGATATTCCGATGTCGATTGGGCAGGGTGTAAAATTGATAGGAAGATCACATCAGGGACTTGTCAGTTTCTAGGGAGATCCCTGGTGTCATGGGCTCCAAAGAAACAAAACTCAGTCGCTCTTTCCACCGTCGAAGTCGAGTACATTGCCGCAGGCCATTGTTGTGCGCAATTACTTTGGATGAGGTAAACCCTGAAGGACTATGCCTACAACTTGAGCAAAGTCCCTCTCCTATGTGATAATGAGAGTGCAATCCACATGGCGGATAATCCCGTTGAACACAGCCGCACTAAGCACATAGACATTCGGTATCACTTTCTGAAAGATCACCAATAAAGGGGGATATAGAAATAGTTTATGTAAACACCAAGAATCAATTAGCTGATATCTTTACCAAGCCATTAGATGAGAAAACCTTTAGCAAACTTAGGAATGAGCTAAATATACTTGATTCTCGTAACTTTGATTGAAACATTGCACACATAGCTCATTTATATACCTTTGATGATGTCTCTTTTATTTTGGTACAAATGCATATTTCTTATTATTTTTGTACCAATGCTACGACTAATATGGTTTCATGTGTATTTCTATACTAAGTCGTAGATTGAAAGGGAAATGGAGTATTCGGCAAAGACAAGGCTTCCACTCCAACTCTGACGGTATCATTTACCCTTTGCCATTACTCCCACACATCTCTCAAATTGGTATAATCCTTTACTCATATTTCCTTTACCAATGGGGGAGAAAATATAAAGAGGGCTCTCAAAGTCTCTGTTTTTGGCGATTAATGCCAAAGGGGGAGAGAATATTAAGCCCAAAGCAAAAGGACCGCACCACCATCATTTTAAAAATTTTCGAAATCAAGTTTTAATTGGTATTTATTAAATTGTATTTATGCTTCACTTAAGTTGTGAAAATAAAATTTCAATTAGTATCTAATTTACAATTAATCCTTCAATTGCTATCTTTTTAATATTCAAAATTGAAATCTATTTCAAAAACCCTCTTGAAAGTTAAGAGGAGAATTTCATTCAGGGGGAGTTTTATTTAGTCAAAGGAAAAAGCATTTGAAACAGGGGGAGAAATTTCAAATCTTGAAAATGCTTCTCGCAATCTTATTCATATACCTTTGACTATTTATAAAAGACTTTGAAAAAGATTTTCCAAAAATTATTTGCAAAAACAAGGGGTGCAAATGTGGTCCAAAATATTAAATAAAAGAAAGCAATCCATTCATATCTAGTGTGATTATCAATTGGTTTAATTCCAAGTAACCTATGCACTTACGATATGCAAACTAGTTCATTTTTGCACTTTATATATTTGCTTTGGTTTGTGTTGGCATCAATCACCAAAAAGGGGGAGATTGAAAGGGAAATAGGGTTAACCTTTTTCTACAATTAATTTTGGTGGTTGAATGTCCAACATAAACATATGGACTAACTAGTTTGCTCTAGAACTCATGTATTACAGGTGCATAAGGTTCAACACAAACCAATAAAAGATTCAAGTTAGGGACTAAATTAAACCGGAGCAAAGAAATGAGTGTGTTGTGGTCTAGCGCACCGGACAATGTCCGGTGCACTATGTCCGTACAAATACGAAGCAGCCACTCTCGGGAAAACACAGGTGCGCTCCGCTATAATTCACCGGACTGTCCGGTGAGCCAGCGGAGCAACGCTAATTCCGCGCAACAGTCGACTCTGACAGCTGGAACAATGCAGCACAGTGTGCGACAGAAGTCGGAGCAGCGAGTCAGAGGGGCACCAGACTGTTCGGTGCACCACCAGACTGTCCAGTGCCACAAGAAGACAAAGGCGTCAACGGTCAACTTCTCTAGAACCCTAACGGTTGGGTGACGTGATGGCGCATCGGACACTGAATAGTGAGTGTCTGGTGGCGCACCAGACTGTCCGGTGCGCCCATCGACAACATCCTCCCCAACGGCTACCTTGGTGGTTGGGGGCTATAAATACCCCCAACCACCACAACTTCAAACTGAAAGCTCTCTTGTGAGTTTTGGTGTTTGGATGACAACTCAATTAAAGGACTAACAAGTGTACTAAGTGTTGAACAGGTGATTAAGGTAAATCTAACAGGGTTCAACACAAGTGAACAAATGTGATGGTCCAAGAACTGGATTATGGATACATAATGGACTTCACAAGTAAGATGGACATTGCAAAAGTGATACTCGGGTGCATAGCTCGGAGACAACTGATCAAGCCAAGGACGGAGGCAAGAAGAGCTTCGAGGTACCAAGTGCACGGGAGAAGGTCAAGGAGGCTGAGGAACCCAAAGCCAAGGGTGAAGAAGAAGGCTTGCAAAGTCAAGGGTGATCGAGTTGAGAACAGCTACGGCATATCAAGGATCACTACATAAGGACGTGACTTACAGCCAATGAGGTAACAGCTACAATTATGTGGTGTAAGTCATAAGGCTCAAGATCAAGCTCTAAGAAGGAGATCAAGGTCACTAGAAGGAGAACAAGTGTCAAAACCAGAACTGGAAGCAGCCCAAAAGAGCTAAGTTCACCTTAATCTTTAGTTTGGGTTGTTCCTATGTTTGGAGATGTTCTATGTGACCTTTGCAGGATGTTGGAGCTAAGAAATGTCAATCTAGATCAAGTCAAGCTGACTTGATGATTTATGAGTCCAACATCAAAGCTCAAGCATGTCAAATGCTATAGATGTAATAATTAAGAAAAGGTATGTTTCTAGACTTAGTACATTGGTTTTGTGGACTAATATACTTGTCTAAGTGTTAGAAACAGAAAGAAGAAGAAAAGGAAAGAGGTGCAAAAGGCTTGGCTGTGTACAGCCAAGACTCAGCTCAGTCTGGCACACCGGACTGTCCGGTGGTGCACCGGACAGTGTCCGGTGCGCCAGGTTGAACCCCGATGAACAGGCCGCTCTCGGGAGGAGTCTGGCGACGTACGGCTATAATTCACCGGACTGTCCGGTGGTGCACCGGACTGTCCGGTGAGCCAACGGTCGGCTGGGCCAACGGTCGGCCGCGCAATCCGCGCGTGACGCGTGGACAAGCCAACGGTCAGATGGGGGCATCGGACTGTCCGGTGTGCACCGGACAGTGTCCGGTGCGCCAACGGCTCCAGGACTGCAACGGTCGACTGCTCCATTTATGGAAGGAGATCAGGCACCGGACAGTGTCCGGTGGTGCACCGGACTGTCCGGTGCGCCACCCGACAGAAGGCAAGATTTGCCTTCCTGGATTGCTTCCAACGGCTCCTAGGCCCCTTGTGCCTATAAAAGGGACCCCTAGGCGCCTCAAGCAATGTACAAGAGCAGCCAACAAGTGTAGAAATCACTCGAACCAATTCTCACTCTCCCTCTTGTGTGTAACTCTATAGTTTGTGTAGAAGGCACAACTATAAGCCTTTAGAGAGAAGAGAAGTGCTGCGAAGAGCTAGAGCAAGGTCTTGAGCGTATCGTTACTCTACCGGGGTGCTGCCAAGAAGATTGTAAGCAGCCGCAGTTTCGCTGTAACAAACTCAATAGTGAAAGGCTCTATCTGTCATACTGACAGATCTGAGCAAACGGAGGAAGGAGTTGAAATAGACTCCAAGCCCAGGTGTGGCTAACTCCAACGAGGACTAGGCAAGCATTTCAGGCTTGACCGAACCTCGGGATAAATCCTTGCGTCTGTGTGCTCTGTTCTGTATTGTATCCTGACTCTCTGCCTTACTCGATTTTATATCTACACTTCAACACTTATCCGTGGTATAAGCTTTATTTGAAGTGCAGGACATTTTGAGACAGGATCTCCGATTCCGCTGCAACCTACTCGAAGGATCATCTCATTTCACTGTGTACGAAGTCTTCGAGTAGAGTAAGAATTTAAGTTTTAAATTGAAAAGTTTTATTCGCCTATTCACCCCCCCTCTAGGCGACATCCAGATCCTGTTCCCGGGCAAAGGGAACTTTCAAATGGTATCGGAGCTAGGCCTCTCCAGTGTGGGCTTAGCCGTCCGGAGATAACGATGTCGTCACAAGAGGTAACTGTAGAACTTCTTTTAGGCGATGGTTCTAATTACAAATCTTGGTCTGTCTCCATTTACAAAGCTTTCATGAATATTGATCCTGATTTGAGACAGATCTTTAGTAGAAGTATTTTTCCCTCTGATTTTAGTAAAAATCCTTCTAATGAAGAACTAAGATGTTTATCTCTCAATCACCATGCTTGCAACATCTTAGTTGACTCTCTTGCTAGAAGTGCTTATTTTGCCATCATGAGCAGTAATAGTGATCTATTTGTTGATGCTCATGATTTATGGATTAGAATTAAATAAAAATATTCTATGGCAAACTGTGATGCTCCTACTCCCTATATTACTTGTGTTACTAACCATTCAGAGGAAGAAGAACAAGAACGATGGCACCCAAATGATGAATCCACCTCGTCGACAGGTTTGTTCTCCACTATTAATAAATGTTTTATTGCTAACAATGACGATGGAGACCAAAGCCATGATGAGGAGGAATATGAGGATGATAGCGAGGATGAATCTTCATCATCACAAGGTACATTTTCCTATATTGCTTCCACTGACATTAATGACAGGGAAAATGAGACCGATGATGTGGAAGAAGAGGAGATTCGCCGTTTCTACAACCATCTCAACAAAGCGGACAAAGCTCTCTTGATTAAGTTGTTGAGAAGGAACAAGGAACAAGGCGAGACACTTCTCAGGCTAGAGGAGACTCTCATCAAAACAAACAACAGCCTGGAGAAGATGACCAAAGAACATGAGGAGCTAAGGTGCTCTCATGATGTCTTGGTCCAACGGTATGATTCAATGTTAATTGAGCGAAGTAATAATGATGACGCTCTATCTAATGTTGCTCAACTTAAAACTGAAAATTCTATGCTTAGAAGTCAAGTAGAAACAATGAATTTAGAAAAGCTTGCTCTTAGTGAAAAGTATGATACGTTGTCATACTCTCATAGTAAACTAGTTGATGATCATATCATGCTCGATATTGCTCATGAGGTAGTAATTACTAGTTTAAACTCATATGAACCTCATTCTTGCACTAGTAATCAATTGGTCAAAACATTATCATGTGCTGACCTCCATCGCCCCAAGAAAGGCCAATCTTTGTTTGAGAAACAAGTTGCAGGATCAAAAAGGAAATTGCTTGGGAACAAGAAACAAAGACAATTAAGGAGAAGATGCCTTGCTCGACTTCCGCAAGATATCTACGAACACGTGGTGAAGAAGCTTGAGGAAGGAGAAACCGCAGCAAGGGTCAAACTCCATGAGAAGGATGTTCCCAAAGCAATAAATAAAGAAATCAACATGAACAAGGAAAAAGGTAAAAATTCAATTAATCATGTTGTTTGCACTGATCATCTCTCCATGTCATTTAAGTACAAAAAGGGAAAAGAAAAAAGGAGGTGCTTCAAGTGCAAGAAGTTAGGCCACCTCATCGCGTCTTGTCCGTACCAAGATAAGAATGAAGGGACAAGGAGTTGTTTTGGATGCAACAATCAGGACCACATGATCACTTCATGTCCGGTCATGAAGAATCAAGGATGTGCATCCTCCAAGGTGACCCTCACCAAGGAAAATGACAAACAACAAGCGTCATGTCAGGTTGAGCGACGCTTCTGCTACAATTGTGGTGAGCAGGGTCATCTATCCAAGGTATGTTATAAAGGTAAGATTCCTAAGCAAGTGAATTTGTCTCAATTTTATTCGCGTAGGAGACCCAAATCATACACTTGTGCTAGATCTATAACGAGATCACCTAGAACTAGCACAAAGGCAATTTGGGTACCAAAGGCACATTTAGATGATCATTATGGACCCATCCCGAGATGGGTACCAAACTGTGCTAACTAGACCATGCAGGTGCCTTGAGATGGACTGGAGACCATGGGAGAGCTTAAGACGGTTATCTAAAACTCTATGCTTAAGTTGTTAATTGTTTTGGTGTTTATTGACCCAAGGTTGAATTATTGTGAGACACTAATCCCATGTTCATCTCAAGTGAAATAAGGTGTATAGGTCCTTAATCATTATTGGTGAATCAAACAAAGGACCTTGATGAGATTCTTCAACTTGCTCTCCATAGGATGGTACCCTTGTATCGTACTCTCAATTGGTATCTTATCATTGCTTAATCATTCTTTGGGTAACTTATCATTTGAGATATCCTCCATGATTAACTCTTGTTGTGTTCGTGAATAAACCTGCATCCCGTTGTGAGTTATGCTATATGGTTTTATGATTAGTCTGTGTGAAAATATGACATATTGCTTAGTTTATATGATGACCCTATTGTGGCACTATGTGTTATGTCTCTAATGCATTCTCGCAAGCTATCAAGTGCATAAATAATAGGGAACTTTCAGTTGGTTTGTGGTAATAACTGGTGCTCTCATGGCCATACTGGTAAAAGGCAAAGGTATGGAAAATGGAACTGTGCAATATTATTGAATATCTTGAAGTACCATTGATTGTGATCATAGCTGTGTTCTGGTGTACCTAAAGAACCTTCTTAACTATGCTTAAGACATGATCGTGTTGTTTTTCAATTGGTTTATGTAATGCAATGATAGTTAAGTATGAAGCATGTCTAAGTTGCGTGTAAAAGTTAGACTTCCTGTGAATATTCAATTGGCTTAGGTGCTCCTGAGGCATGCATTGTTGTATTTAGTCAGCCTTTCATTTAGCCTTCAATTTGTATTAAGGGGCTTTTGGTATTTAATTGATATCTCTTTGGGATGAAAGTGATAGAGTATGCCTTGACCAAGGTATGTTGTGATCCCCTCTAGTTCTGAGGAAGCTAGAATGTGCAAAGTGCAAGTCATTCAAATACTTGATGCACAACTTGAGGGGGAGCACACATAACTTGTGTCTTTTGAGACTAACTGTTTCTTGAGCAATCTTGTATAGTCTCTAGGTGGAAAAGAGAAGATGAGCAAGAAATGGAGCGATCAGGACTTGGATACCTCTGTAAGTCAAGAAATTGGTATCTCAAGTCGTGAGTAAGTGCATATTTTTAGATTGCTCATGCTCTATAATTTCTGGTGATAATAGATGCTTATTCTTAAATATCATGGAGCTATGATAATAAATGAACTTTGCAATTGGTATCTTTCAATTGATAGCCGTGATAGTTTGCTTCATTTGACATCTTTTGATAATCATTAGAATAGAAGTTTCTTCTTGTGCCCAATACTATAACTTGTTCTAAGTTTGGTGTCTTAGCAACAAGAAAAAGTTAGGATAAAGAATCAGGCACAAGTGTGGAGAAGCTCTCGAGAGATTAAATACTTTCAAGATGGGAAGTACACTACAACATGGTAAAGGTACAAAAGGAAGTATTAATCTTTTTGCATATATGTATCTTACCTAAATGTTGATAGTGCATATGTTCAATAAGTAAGGGGGAGTTTTGATAGTTGTTTTTTTCCTCCTTAACACCCTGCTGACCCTTGACATTATCCTATGTTCTTGCTTGAGTATGGTTTTTGGTGTTTGATGTCAAAGGGGGAGAATTTGTGTATTAAAGCTTATCTCAACCTGAGAGGAAAGCTTATCCTAAGGGGTGATGTGTTAGTTTAAGCTCTGCTAGTGTGTAATTCATATGCTTCTTCTTGCAGTATTATATGTGTTGCATCATATGGACTAGTGTTACCGCTGCGATGAATTAATTGGCTTCTATAGTGTAATAGATAGTCATGTGGTTAATGGTGCTTTAAGACCAAAGGTGCTTTAAGATTGCTTTAAACTGGTATCTTAGTTTCAATTGGTATCTTAATGGTGAATAGTGGTAGGTTGATATTCCTGTGATATATCCAATTAAGATTGCTTTAAACTGGTATCTTAGTTTCAATTGGTATCTTAATGGTGAATAGTGGTAGGTTGATATTCCTGTGATATATCCACTAAATTGAATGATGTTTAACTCTGATTACATGCATTTGTGTGTTATAGCATCATGGTTTGATTCTTGACACAATGCATCCTAAAAAGTGCTAAGGTGTAGAAATGTTTCGAATTGCCTAAGTATGTGCAAATTGGCGTCTGAGGCCAAAATTATGTTTTTGAAGTAAGCACATATTTAGGGGGAGCATTCTATAAACTTAGAATTCAAAATTTGTGCTTCTAATCTTATTCTTATGTAAGCTTTAATTGTGTTGCCATCAATCACCAAAAAGGGGGAGATTGAAAGCTCTCTTGTGAGTTTTGGTGTTTGGATGACAACTCAATTAAAGGACTAACAAGTGTACTAAGTGTTGAACAGGTGCTTAAGGTAAATCTAACAGGGTTCAACACAAGTGAACAAATGTGATGGTCCAAGAACTGGATTATGGATACATAATGGACATCACAAGTAAGATGGACATTGCAAAAGTGATACTCGGGTGCATAGCTCGGAGACAACTGATCAAGCCAAGGACGGAGGCAAGAAGAGCTTCGAGGTACCAAGTGCACGGGAGAAGGTCAAGGAGGCTGAGGAACCCAAAGCCAAGGGTGAAGAAGAAGGCTTGCAAAGTCAAGGGTGATCGAGTTGAGAACAGCTACGACATATCAAGGATCACTACATAAGGACGTGACTTACAGCCAATGAGGTAACAGCTACAATTATGTGGTGTAAGTCATAAGGCTCAAGATCAACCTCTAAGAAGGAGATCAAGGTCACTAGAAGGAGAACAAGTGTCAAAACCAGAACTGGAAGCAGCCCAAAAGAGCTAAGTTCACCTTAATCTTTAGTTTGGGTTGTTCCTATGTTTGGAGATGTTTTATGTGACCTTTGCAGGATGTTGGAGCTAAGAAATGTCAATCTAGATCAAGTCAAGCTGACTTGATGATTTATGAGTCCAACATCAAAGCTCAAGCATGTCAAATGCTATAGATGTAATAATTAAGAGAAGGTATGTTTCTAGACTTAGTACATTGGTTTTGTGGACTAATATACTTGTCTAAGTGTTAGAAACAGAAAGAAGAAGAAAAGGAAAGAGGTGCAAAAGGCTTGGCTGTGTACAGCCAAGACTCAGCTCAGTCTGGCACACCGGACTGTCCGGTGGTGCACCGGACAATGTCCGGTGCGCCAGGTTGAACCCCGATGAACAGGCCGCTCTCGGGAGGAGTCTGGCGACGTACGACTATAATTCACCGGACTGTCCGGTGGTGCACCGGACTGTCCGGTGAGCCAACGGTCGGCCGCGCAATCCGTGCGTGACGCGTGGACAAGCCAACGGTCAGATGGGGGCATCGGACTGTCCGGTGTGCACCGGACAGTGTCCGGTGCGCCAACGGCTCCACGACTGCAACGGTCGACTGCTCCATTTATGGAAGGAGATCAGGCACCGGACAGTGTCCGGTGGTGCACCGGACTGTCCGGTGCGCCACCCAACAGAAGGCAAGATTTGCCTTCCTGGATTGCTTCCAACGGCTCCTAGGCCCCTTGTGCCTATAAAAGGGACCCCTAGGCGCCTCAAGCAATGTACAAGAGCAGCCAACAAGTGTAGAAATCACTCGAACCAATTCTCACTCTCCCTCTTGTGTGTAACTCTATAGTTTGTGTAGAAGGCACAGCTATAAGCCTTTAGAGAGAAGAGAAGTGCTGCGAAGAGCTAGAGCAAGGTCTTGAGCGTATCGTTACTCTGTCGGGGTGCTGCCAAGAAGATTGTAAGCAGTCGCGGTTTCGCTGTAACAAACTCAATAGTGAAAGGCTCTATCTGTCATACTGACAGATCTGAGCAAACGGAGGAAGGAGTTGAAATAGACTCCAAGCCCAGGTGTGGGTAACTCCAACGAGGACTAGGCAAGCATTTCAGGCTTGGCTGAACCTCGGGATAAATCCTTGCGTCTGTGTGCTCTGTTCTGTATTGTATCCTGACTCTCTGCCTTACTCGATTTTATATCTGCACTTCAACACTTATCTGTGGTATAAGCTTTATTTGAAGTGCAGGACATTTTGAGACAGGATCTCCGATTCCGCTGCAACCTACTCGAAGGATCATCTCATTTCACTGCGTACGAAGTCTTCGAGTAGAGTAAGAATTTAAGTTTTAAATTGAAAAGTTTTATTCGCCTATTCACCCCCCCCCCTCTAGGCGACATCCAGATCCTGTTCCCGGGCAAAGGGAACTTTCACAAACATCTAAGTTTTCTGAAGATCACATTCAATACAAGAGCTCTAGCATTCACTCCAAGACACAATACAAAAGATCAAATCCTCTCCGAGTCACAAATTCACTCCAAACACTTAGTGACTTGTGAGAGAGAGATTTTTGTGTTCATTCAAGTTCTTGTCGCTTGGATTGCCTTTCTTCTTTTCTCATTCTTACTCTCAAGTGCTTTGTAAGCGAGGCATTTAGTTAGTCTCTTGTAGATGCTCTTAGGGTGTCTTTTCCATACTGCAGCTCAATCCCAACTTTTTCGAAAATCCCACACCCTGTCACCCTCCCACACCTGACCCCTCCACCGGTATCCTCCAGTTCGCCCCCATCGAGCTCCATCACCGCTCCATCGAGCACCTCCGCCTCCACCCTCCCCTATGTGCCACCCGCACCCGAGCCTCCATCTTCGGCCGCACCCGAAGTTCCATTGCCGGACGTCGCTCCCTTATAGGTTCTAACGTCCCTCCCTTGAAGCTCTCGGTCGATGTCCCTTGAAGCTCCTATCCACTGCTCCCTTCCAAGTTCCGACATCCCTCCCTTGAAGCTCCCAATCGACACCCTTGAAGCTCCTATCTGTCGCCACTCCTTCCAGATCCTCGTTGTCACTGCCCATACTAACCCTAGGTTTCCAATAGGATATAGGAAGCCCCCGCTAGCCACCCCCGCACCACCGCATTCTGGCCGCCAGCACACCTCCCGCATGCGTCGATTCCTTGCATGCACGCACTTTGTTTCCATTTGCGTGCGTGAGAAATTAGGAAGTGTATCTCTTAACTGCTGCATGCATGGAAACAAAAAAATTAAATTTGAATGCTTTATTACATCCATAAATATAGAATCTCTATAACAACCATGCAGCTAGGCTCATTAGAAATATTTTATAAGATATACTGCCACTAACTATGCTACACAGTGTAGGTATTTATGTAATACGGTAGGCTGCGTAAAAATCAGTTTCCTGTTGCATGTGCACAAATTTAGGATGATAATAATGTGTGTTGAGAGGAAAATGGATTGACATGCATGAAACAAAAATTTAATTTTAATGCTTTACTGTGTCCATAAAAATTAAAAAATAGGATCTCTACAACAACAATGTAGATAGGTTCGTTAGAACCAGTCTATGACATATACTGATATTAATTATGCTACACTCTGTAGATACTTATGCAGTGTGGTACACCGCGTAAAAAATCTATTTCTAGTTGCATATGCATAAATTTAAGATGATAAAAATGTGGGTTGAAAGGAAATGAAGTGACATGCATGGAAACCAAAAAAAATCTAATTTAAATGCTTTATTTCGTCCATAAAAGTAAGACCTTGACAACAATAATGCAAATAGGATTGTTGAAACCAATTTATGACATATAATGATATTAATTATGCTATACGATATAGAAATTTATGCATTGCGGTACACCGCGAAAAAATCGGTTTCCTGCTACATGCACACAAATTTAAATTTAGGATGACAAAAATGTGCGTTGAAACAAAATGAATTGGCATGCATGTAAACAAAAAATATGATTTAAATGCTTAATTTGCTTCATAAATATAAGATCTCTGCAAAAGCCATGTATCTAGGTTCGTTAGAACCAGTTTATGATAAGTACTGAGACTAATTATGATACACGTCGAAATTATTTATGTATTATGGTACACTATGTGCAAAATATGTTCCTATTGCATGCGCACAAATTTAGGATGACAATAATATGAGCTGAAAGAAAATAGATTGGCACGCACGGAAACAAAAATATAATTTTCAATGTTTTATTTTGTCCATAAATATATACTATCTCCAATAGCCATGTAGTTAGGCTCGTTAGAACCAGTTTATGATATATACTGATACTAATTATGCTACATGTCGAAGTTATTTATGCATTGTGGTACACTACGTAAAAATCAAAAAACGTTTACATAAATTATGAATAGAAATATCATAAACATACAAAAGATGGAAGGAGACCATGAACTGACAATGTATCATAAAAATCTATTGATATTGACATAAATATGTGTACAAAATAGCATAAAAACAGGACCATCGATCCACCACCCGCGTCGGCGCTCGCACCTAGGGAAGGTCGACGTCGTCGCGGGAGGTGGGGCCCAGCGTGTGCCACTCCAGGGCGAGCGCCTCCGAGGAGCCGACATCGCGCGCGCCTCTGGGCTTCGCCGCCACTCGTCTTGTTCGGGTGCGTCAGCGGCGCTTGCCCGCACGCCTTAGGAGTGTCGGTGTCGCTCGATTCTAGGGGAGTGTCACCGTCGGTCGTCCGCCTCAGCACGCCACCGCCGCTGGCCCCTGGGATCGTCGCCGCTCACACGTCCGAGGAAACCGCCGCCACCACTCGCTCGCCCGCAGGAACTGCCACCCCCGCTAAAACCTAATCCCTGGCGACCTAGGGATGTTTTTATAGCCGTCCAAACATGGTGCGGCTGAACCGGATGGCACCGTTGAGCCGGGGCTTACTCTAGTTATTAGAAGCCAGGGCTCCAAATATACAAACTATATATATATAGGGACGAACTAATGGAAGCCCAGGGCTTCCATTAGTATCGGGAAGCCCCAGCCAATTAGACGGAACCGGGAAGAACGCAGGTTTGTTCGGTGGTTTACTGGTCTGGTCGAACCACAACGTAAATCATAAGCCAACAGAACGTAAACCCGTGTGTATTTTAGCGTAAACATGTATACGCGATAAAATCGCGAACCATAACTGAAGCCTCCCTAAAATATCGCCCAGCATGCACGTAAGCAGAAAAGTGAGGCATAAATATGTACATACAATTGCGTAACTGGATACATATACTTGAGTAAATATAAATCTGTTTCAACAAACCGAGATAAATTCTCTCGAGTTGTTATCACCAGTCCGACAATATCTCCTGGCATGCAGGAACAAACTTTTTAGATCGTAATTGACCGAACAAAATAGCGTAAACAGTGTACTCGGGATTGGTTAGCTCAGGGCATATAAAAAGGAACTGGCGGCTGATTGAATTGCATTGTTTACAATGGCTGACGGCAGAGAAGAAGAAGCAGGCGATGATAGTTCTGTGTCATTGCACAGAGCTGCACCAGGTACATTTGCAATTGTATAATTACTTCAGTTCATAAAATAATTAGACAAATATGATGGCCGGCTTGCAGACACATGCAGTGGTCTACCAGCAGCGCCCACATCAAGAATTATATCTCCAAACTGTGGTGCGAGTCCACAGATAAATATAGTAACACCACCTGCAGAATTACGAGCGCCAGGGGTCAATGATGGCAATACAACAGTAATTGAAACAATGGTAGCAGCAAATCAAATGGTGCCTATGAGGACCATTAGTGATCATGAACAAGATACACCTAATATCCTCCGAAGTCATGTAAGTTATTTATCTTTGGTTATGTATATTATACAATTTAAATAACATTAAGAGTGTAACTAATATAAAATTAAATGTATTTATGATTATGTTAATTCACAGCCTGAAAGTATTGATCCAACCATGGTGCCTAGGATCGGTATGACATTTGGAAATGTCGATGAGGCATACAATTTTTACAGTCGTTACGCATATGAGGTTGGTTTTCCACTTAAAAAGTATAGGGAGAGAAAGAACTGTAAGTGGCTAAATTGTTCAATGGAGGGTAGAAATACAGAAAGGTTAGCTAGTAATCCTAGAATCCGTAATACATCTTCGAGGAGAACACAATGCAAGGCTGGTTTGAAACTAAAAAAATATATGATGACTCAAAAGAAAATATTGTAGCCGTAAGAATCGATCTGGTCCACTTAGAACATAATCATGATTTCATTAAGAAGGATACTGTAAAGAAACACCTACAATGCAACAAGACTCATGATCCTGAGTACATGGAGTTTCTCAGTTCAATGCAGCAAAGCAGAATCCCGCAACACTGTATCATGGACTTCGTGTCTGAGATGCATGGTGGTCCTGAAAACGTACCAATTACAGCAAAGGACATTGCTAATTTGTAAGAATCATTTTCTTTATGAATTTATTATATAAATTTTTAAATCCATGTCAAGTTAATGAGTAATAATTACATTTTTTTGTTGAACTATACAGGAAACAGGCAAAGCAACGAGAAAAGAATGCCAATGATGTGTCTAAGCTTTTGGCTTTTTTCATTATGCAAAAGGGATAATCCACAATTTTTCTCTGATTTCCAGTTAGACAGCGAAGGAAAAATATTGAGTATTTTTTGGTCTCATGCTAGTCAGCAAGGAGAGTATGTTGATTTTGGGGATGCAGTTACCTTTGATACAACTCATAAGACTAATTTGTATGGAAAATCCCTAGGAATGTTTGTTGGTGCAAACCAACACCTACAATGCACAGTGTTTGGGTTCTCATTATTGGGAGATGAAACTGTTGAAACATTCGAGTGGGTATTTAATGCATTCAAGACATGCATGGGGACTAAAGGACCAAGAGTCATGTTGACAGGTATGATTTATGTATATATAATAACTATAAACTCGAAGTACATGCAATATAAATTCAATATCTTGTGCATATTTACAATGCATGTGAGTCTTGTTTTGTTATGTACCATAAAATGTTTACATAAAAATATGCATCTAATAATGTCAGACAATGTATATTTACAGATCAAGACCCTGCAATGCCAGTGGCATTACGTCGGGTCTTCCCAAACACAGTCCACAGGTTGTGTCTATGGCATGTGCAAAATAGGTACATGCCATTTCTAAATGAGTTGTATGCACGATATGCTGAAGCGGATTTTAAGACAAAATTCCAGTCTATAGTACATCATCCATTGACTGAAATAGAGTTTGAGGCTGCATGGAAAATGTTGATTGATGAATTCAACCTGCATGAAGATGGAACACTTAGAAAATTATATGCAATGCGTAAGGAATGGATTCCTGTTTTTTTCAAACATGACTATTGTGGGCTTATGGTGTCTACGCAACGTAGCGAGAGCATGAACAAACTCGTGAAGAGCGCTCATGTCGATTCAAACACCCCACTTCATGAGTTTGCGAAGCAAATGTTGAAACTACTGCATAGCAGGAAGATGCAAGAAGGAAAGGAAACACTAGGATGTATGGTATGTAATATTATTTATGCATTATGCTATTTAGTAGGCTCGCAAGACGTAACTAATTGTTTTATATGTAGGGTCAAAAAGAAACCACAACACTATATATGTTTGAAATTAGGGTTGCAAGGGCATACACAAGGGATGTGATGAATAGGTTCGAGGAGTCAATGAAATACGCTACTGCATATAGGATAACACTTGATCCAGATGGAGGCACAAATGATTGGTTGGTGCAGCATACATCAAGATCGAAAAGAATCGTGTGGGGGCAACACCAATTCAAAGTGAAGGCGGATGTAGAGGCAGGAATGTTTAAATGTGAATGCAAACAGTGGGAACACACAGGTAAGCAAGAGTTAAGATATAACGTCATATTATTTATACTCTAATAATTAAAGGTGAATGTGAAATGTTGCACCCTTGTTTAAATGCAGGACTATTTTGTGTGCATGTAATCCGAACATTCATGCACATTCAGCTAGAAAGGATACCTAAGGAATACATTCTACAACGTTACACATACTCAGCTAGGCAAGATGTGGTATTTTCAAGAGATGACAAGAAAATGAGTGAAAAAGATGGAGAAACAAAATCATATAGGCAAAAAATGTTGCTTAAAAAGGCAATGAAGGTAGTAAACCAAGCTAGTATGTCAAAGGCAGGGAGTGATAAGGCCTTGGACACAATGGATGAACTATTGGAGATGCTTGGGCGTTTAGAGCCAGATATAGGATGTGAAGATGCTGGTGGTGCAAGTACTGGAGGAGTCAACCATGTGGGTGTTCTTTTATATAAAATTGTTGAACATTTTATTCAGAACTTAATTATTGGTAATTGTAAAAATTAAACGTTGCAGGGCGAAGAGGTTGCTGTTGGAAACACTGAAGGTGAACATGTATCGCAATGTGATAACGAGGAGCATGTGGCAGTACATTCACGACAACAGGTAATATTATTGCAAAAAACAATGTAATTTATGTATAATGCAAATAAATGGGATGATTTATACATTATTTGTAATATTGACTATAATGCACTAATGAGTAGGATGGAGGCTTAAATATTGATGAACATCATCAATCTGAACTGCAAATGACGCTTGTTGGAAATGATGATTGTGAAGGAACACAATATGGGGATGTTAGAAAGGTATGAATTCTAAATTTATTAAATTGCAAATATTCTGTATATTTAATGTTATTAAATATTTATAATCTGACAGAATAACATTTGTACCTATAAATACTTCTTTTTATGGCATGTAGAGACTGGAATATGATGTAGATGGCATAAGCTTATTGCGCCCAAATAATGCAAGGCCAAAGGGAAGGACGATAAAAACTAGTGAACAAAGAGTTCTGAAACTGGGTGCGAAAGGAGAAAAGAAGAAGACTCGAAAGTGCCAAAAATGTGGCATTGCTGATGGACACAACAGTCGAACCTGCTTGTCTATAGAGGAAAATAGGGTAAAATTGGCTATCCTTGCTGATAGAAAAAGAGGACGACCGCCTGGGTCTAGAAACAAAAATTCAACAATGGCCCCACAGTGGAATGAGACATCCACATCAAAAAACATAAACATACCGATTGTGAAGAACATGGTTCGGATGACGATAATTTGGCATGATTGTAAAACATTTATACATAAATAATGGATAATATTGAAATGTTATGATCATGATACTATTTGATGAATATGAATATTTACATTAAAAGCTCACTGTATGGATTATATCTATTAATGCGACGTAATTATTTCTTATGAGCTATGCTACTGATGGGTTTGTTTGGCTCTGCATCTCGTACAATATTTATGTTGAAAAAATCAAACATCCGGCGAAATGAAGTCAATATGTATGGGCTGGTGCCAAACGAAAAAATGAATGAATAAGCGTAAACATGTTCAGTTATATGCATAAACAGTATCAGCTTTGTGCATAACTGAACAAAGATAGGCAGCACATTGACACTGGATAAACAGGCGCATTCAGTAAATAAGTACATTAAAGGATGTAAACATGTTCTGTTATATGTATAAACAGTATCGGATTTTTGTATAATCAATACAAGGAAAAACTGAAAATATTGTACATAACTGAACAAAGATAGGCAGCACAATGACACTGGATCAACAGGTGCATACAGTAAATAAGTATATAAAAAATGTAAACCTGTTCAGTTATATGCATAAACAGTATCAGTTTTTTGCATAATCAATACAGAGAATAAGTGAAAATACTGTACATAAATGAACTTAGAAAGGCAGCGCATTGGCACTGGATAATCAGGCGCATACAGTAGATAAAGGAATAAAACATCCGATGCATAGAAGAACATCACTGAAGAAGATATAAAAACCATAAGACAAATCATAAAGTGCATAACTATCATATATAAATATATCCATCTAAAACATATCTGGTACGACATATATAAGAGTTTTCTAAGAGCTGCATATGGACATAAGTATTATCTGAATCCTAACATAAGCGAACAGACCAATATGTACATCAACACTATTCAGTGACACTACCCTAAACTAAGCTAGTACTGAGATACCTTGAAGCCACCAAAAGCCATCAGACCATCATGTTCATACTACTATTAAGAGAGTAAACTATACTAGGCTACTAGTGAGAGAACTTGAATCTATCCAGATGGGAAACCACGGAGCTGTTTCTGTTTAGTCGATGGAATATTAGGTAATGCAGTATAAGAGAGCGAATGTCCTCTGAATTATCCTGCAAACAAATATAAGGAAAAGGTGAGTTAGACATAACTATACATACATTATGTCATAACAACAAAAATACTATCTATGTATTATGTACCGGATCAATGACTGCATTCATAGCTCCAACCATGTAGTCGTAGTTCTGCATATATCTCATGACAAAGAATCCACAATCATTAGACCCCAATTTCATTGTTGGGCAGTTATTCATGAGTTCAATAGGGTACTTCAAAAAAGCAGAGAGAGCTGATCTTGGTCGAGCATTTTGAATAGCTAGATTGAGCCTAGTCATCATTAACCTGGCCCATGAAACCTTCCTATCACCCAAATCCATAGGTATACAATGGTAATTTTTCCAGATAGTCCCACCCATCTCTGGTCCATAAGGGTTGGAATCTAACACATGTATGCGTCCAATCTGAAGATTAACAACATACAATGTCCAATGTCCAGATCGTAGCATGGGTACCATTATCTACATGCACACAAAATGGAAATAACAAATGTTGAATACACTAAGGTTGATATGGATGATTGGATTAAAATTTAAATGCAGCAAAATGAGGTGAGAGTGTGAAGGGTGAAGGAACAGAAATTAACTGATTTGTAGTCATCCAGCTGCTTGAATGAAGGCAGTGTCTTCAATAGGTAACTCTCCAAAACTGAAGGGTCAAATGGACGAGGAGACTTACTATGTTGCTCCTGCTCCTCAAAGTTCAATATAGCCTAATAGGATAGAGAAGTATTATGTAATTTCCATATAAGCTATGCATTTAAAAAAGAGGTATAAATGTAGAAGTCATACCCCAACATTAACATCTAGAATGAGCTGGTGAGCATTGAGTGGAGGAATATGTTTAGACCAGTCATCGCGGACACACTCAATGAAACATTGCATAAACACGTTGTCGAGACATGCGCCATCAGTAAAAGATTGTTGTATGTCACAACAATTGGCGCGATGTTCACCAAAGTCAATTATATTTCTACATAAGAAAAGATTGAGCATACAACAATAGAAACAAATGTTATTTGTATAAATGAGATATAAAATTACATAATAGTATCAATACCATTGCCACGATGTTGTTCAATCAGAATTAAAAAGAATTAAAAATTATGCCAAGTCAAACAAATTGAAAATTATGTACCTGTCCAATTCAATGAACCTAGAACACAAGTATGCCCGAAGAGCGCGAGCACATTCTAATTCAGATAAGAAGAGGCCTGGTGCAGAAACACTCCCAATAGGAGTCTTGTCAAATACTGGTCCAGAATCATTGTCAACTGTGCCACCTACCACTGTCTGACCTTGCTGCACAAAAAATATGAAGTATACGTTAATCATAATATGTAAACATGAAATGCAAGATATCAAGACAGAAAAGATATATAAGTAAAGCTTAAATACTAACAGTATTTGGTGTAACAGATTCATCGGCCTGAAGAACCTCATCAATCAATTCTCCAAATGTAGCAGCTAGATTGGACTGCTTTGTACCAATAGTATTCAAACATTGCTTGATAGAGGCAAATATTTTACCAACCTCTAAGTCATAATCAATCAACGTATCTTGGAACTTCTTGCGTTGATGTACAGGAAGCATCTGAATCTTATTTGCCATCAAGTCTTGCATAAGAGGGAGTTGGATGATTATATTGGGAAGTCGATCATGTTGATTTGGGTCTTCATCAAAAGTTTCTGGCCTCATAGGAAACTGAAGTAAAAAAAAGATAATAATGATATGATAAGTATGGTAAAGCAACAGACAAACAAAGATCATAGTGGGTATATGACCTAACCTCAATCTGGCAAGTAGTCGGCGATTTTGAGACGTAACATGTCTCACTGCTGCTACGAAATTGATGAAACAGAATCAAAATTAATAATTATGTATATGGATTGACGCATGGCATGAATTGATATCGTTATATGACTACTAAAATCAAGATGTGTATTCCAACTAAGAAAGAAAAGAAGACCACAAACTATATTTCAAACCATCCAGCCATGCATACTGCAAGTTTCAGCTTCCATATACAAGGATAGCAATCCTGACACCTCTTATTTATCAGGACATTCTAAATGTAATTTAGATTTGATAGGGAGCCATATTATAGTAAACGCAAGCAAACATTTCGACATGAATATATACTTTCAGTGGCTGTTTGCTTGGGATCCCTAGGAAACCTGCCAGGCATATTATAGTGAACGCAAGCAAACATTTCGACATGAATATATACTTTCAGTGGCTGTTTGCTTGGGATCCCTAGGAAACCTGCCAGGCACAGGCAGTGCTCCCAGGCGCACAATTTCATCTGCCTGGGGTCATGATCAATGCCTGGCAGATCCCAATCAAACAGACAAATAATCCCTCACCACACCCATTTGCAGTACTGTTCATGGCTCGAGTTTGATCAGAATATTTACTTTACAAAGAAAATGCAAGAATGCGCAATAACAGCCAGTAAGATGAGTCAAGCAAATTCATGCATTAGTAGTAGAGGGTAATTATATAATATCTAAGGCAAAGTTAATCATAAATGGTGCTCCCAAAAATTATTACTTTGGATCAACTTGGTAACCCAACCATAGAGTTTTTTTTTCAGAAAATGATGCTTAATCTTTTATAACTTGTACTATGTCAGGTTTGAGTGTAAAGACATAATGCACATTTTGGGTTCAAAGGTACAGGCTAACTAAGAGGCTACGAAACGGATGAAACAGAATCAAAATTAATAATTATGTATATGGATTGACGCATAGCATGAATTGATATCGTTATATGACTACTAAAATCGTTGGTTTGTAACTAGTTGTAAATAACATTGTTATAAAGAACAGGAAAATTATGATAGAAGAAATGAAGACTCACAGGGCAAACACCAAATGGTTCACCACCCTGGCGAGGCTTCCGCTTATCGGCCATTGACAACGCCCTTATAATATTCTTATTAAAATACTTTATGCGCGGAGTGCCATTTTTGTTGTTTGGAGCAGCAACATGATGCAAATGATCCAAATAATACAGCTACATAATATAAATATTTCATGAGAGTCATATACAAATGAACGTAAAGACATAATATGTCTATGTATTTTCAAATTGCACATGAATAATCTAATAAAAGATTTGACAAATTAATTTTGAAACTTACAAGAACAATGATGGAACAGCCATATATCGTCGCCGACACATTGTTAATGCTCCTGTTGTGCCATCTCTGGGCAGCCTCACATAAGTCACTAAAAATTAGATGGCACCAATCAATTTGAGGGAATCGCTCCATTTCTTCTGTAAGTAGAACCTCGTTGAAAGAAATAGACCAGCTAGCTGTTGGGAATAGCAGCCGGTTGAAGAGAATGAGAAAAAAACATCTGATAGAAAGATCATCATCCTGGCCTAGCCTCAATCTGTCTTGGAGCTTTGAAATAACAAACTCATCCTTGCTAATATTCAATGAGGCCCGAAGTGTTGCCGCAGCGTTCGCTTCATCAATATTAAGGGGCTTTCCACCACCCAAATTTGGAAGACCCAATATCTGATGGACAGTCTGCTTGGTGATTTTGAGTTCTTTGTCTGGACCAATACGAAGAGTCATGTCCCTGGGGTCTAGCTTCTGCATGAGCCAACAGAGAAGTGTTCGACATCCAATTGCATCAATTGTCATGTCAAGAATACTAGAAAAATCCTTTTCTGACTATAGCTTGACATAGCCTTTCATTCAATATCTGAATGGACGCAAGAACATCTCCTGGGTTGCATCTGATGTTGAGCTTCTGAAATGAAAAGGTAGATAGATGGATAAATATGTGAATACTTAAATATCACAATTTATGCTTTCTTATTTATACAAAGTTCCTTGTACGATGACTGTTTTGTATTAACGAGCTAAGGTAATGTAGAAAGCTATAACTTTCAGCACATAAGATATGTATTGAGATTTGATGCATGATTAAAATATTGGAAACGATTAATTTCTGCAATGTTGTAAACTCACCTGCGTCTTATTTGGGGCATCCATTGAGATATTGCACTTCTTTTTGGGTGGCTCAAAGTCATCATCATCATCCACATTAGGCATAACAATGTTTTTAGCAGCAGCTGCAACACCCGTCTTTCTATGCTGCGGAGGATCACCATCAGACGGCGTATTTGTAGGGTCTGCCATGTCAGTCGAGCGTGGAATGTCAACACTGAAACATTCTTGACTTGACTCAATGATTAAACGCTTCGAATTGGTTGGGGGTCGATCAACCTTCCGCATTATTGAAGCAGCAGCCTGCAAAAGAACAATGTAAAACATATGCGCTTCATTGAGTTAGAACAACATATACACCAATGATTATACGAACTAATTGAAAAAATGTCATTAATTGTGTTATATGACCCTAACGAAATAAATGTCAACACAGTCAAACATCAAAAAAATTATATCATTGCATTATAAAAATTGCCATATACATATATGCAAACCAACAGACTGATAATAGAAACAATATTTACTCAAGAAAAATGTATAATTATGCAATATTAGTAGTTAATAAGCATCAACATAAATATGTATATATGACTAAATCAAAACATGCAAACAGAAGTTCAAATATTTATTGTTGCAATTTGGACATGATTGATTACCATATTTATGTGCAAAATATGATCCAGTAAGTATATAAAAAGTGAATTGAATTTCAGTTTATCTAAATAATATATAGTAGCACGAAGTCACAAGCAGCACACTTGTTTGCACATCAAAATATCAACCACTTCTTCATAAAGCTATGTATAATTCACATCAATTGTGTTATATGGGCCTACCAACATAGATGGTAAGTTGTAATACTCAAAGTTGTATACAAAGAGTAATAGAGAGAGCTCCTCATTTTGTGTGCCTTATTTGCATCATAAAAAGAGCACCTATATAATTGAGAGTGACTAAAGAAAACAATGATTCTAAAATAAAAGAAAGTGCATTTGTTGGAGTTTTTATGTTTGTGCATTAAATAACAATAATAATAATATAAAAATGACTAGAAATTGGATTAAGCCCTACATTGAAAATTAGGGTTTAAAAGTAAGAAGAGAAATGATATGAAAATAAAAATAATATAAATATATTTCTAAAATTTGTACTTTTCATTTCATAATATGATTTGATAACAAATTTGTAAAAGTTTTGAAACTAAATTCGAATTCAAACTAAACCTTAGAAATGAAGAAAATAGAAAGAAAAATAAAAAGAAAAAGAATAAAAAGCTTACCTGGGCCGACTGCTTCATTTCTGGCCCACTAAACCTTTCACACCTGTGACGGAACCTCCCAAGTAATCAGGCCCACCTACAGTTGTCCTTGTCTAACAAACATCAGACACCCTGTAGATGTTCCTAAGTTACTTGATAAGTTCGGTATCTTTCCTTACCTCACCAGGAACGTTTCACCCGTCTTGCAGACATTACAGATCATCGGAGATAAAGATATGCGGAAGCGAATTACATAAACTTACATTTATTTCAAAAAGCAAGCTTAAGGTAAGTTATTACAGACCAGTTCTAAAAGTGAGTGCATAAAAGTAATAATTATACAAACCAGGGAGACACAAACTTCTCCCGAAAGACTATAACAAAAGATTCTAGATGGAGGACCGAGTCCTCCCGCACTTCAGTCTTGGTTTTCTCCCTTGGGAACCACCTTAGCACAGAAGCAGCAAAAGTCTGCTACTTCCCCACCTAAAAACAACAAAGGGATAAACCCTGAGTATGGAATTACTCAGCAAGTCTTACCCGACTAAAAAAAAGACTCTCAAGGGTATGCTGGTTATATGGGAGTCAAGGTAAGGCTTCTCAAGAATCAAAGACTCTATTTTGCAGAAATGCTTACTAAAGTGGATCCTTAAAAATCCAATTTTATTTGTCAAGTTAGGTAGAATTACCTGCACTAGAGTTCTTTCTACCCTAGTTCAATCACTGGTCCTGCACTAGCCAATTTCTTAACCAAAAACCCATCATCTTTAGTGGAATGCTACGTGTAGGGCAGTGACCAAGTCTTCATAACCGCGAAGGTACGGCGATCCGAATCGATTATACTCAGCTGAGGATCTCCAATCACACGACATATGTAGCACTTAACCCTTGCATATGTCAACCCGCCACCGGGGTTCTTAAGACCGGATCAGGTTCACGCAAACCGAGAGCACAGATACACCACCGTCCAGCCTCTTGCCACGGAGGGTACACGCTACTCTCGCCACCGCTCCACTCCCATTTCGTGTTATCTTATTCCGGCCTTAGTCTGCCCGAGGCAAGGCTTACCCATGACGAGGCATGTGACCAGTTAAAGGGTCCTCGATCATCAAGCCTACATCGACAAGGTCCTTAATCGACTCAGACGGAGACACTACACCAAGACTCTCTTCTCGTGCAAGTCACCCGCCCGGTCTCAGCTTACTCATTTCAAACCCAAAGTTTGGTACCTGACAGAGGTACATCTTTTCCGATGTTGAATCCATCACGGCCGTGATGGATCCACCATCAAGTTTTATTTTCGAAAACATCCCTCCCACTTTGCCAAACATCTTTTGTAAAACAAATCCTTTTGTTTTTCTAAAGCAATACTAAGCAAAGTAAAACCTTTTTGTAAAAACAGGATTTCAAGGAGGGTAATCAAAATCAAGGAAGGCAATGCAGGAATTGTTTAATCAATCAACTCCTATCACCTAATGCAGCAAGTAAGTGAGAAAGATTTTAAAGACATCAAGGAAGGTGGCAAATGCACCGGGGCTTGCCTTTGTTATCAGAGGTGTCTTGCTCGGATCCACAGATATCAAAATAAAAGCAGTTATCCGCTTGAGGATCAGAGGTGGGTGGTATCCCTTCTTCAAAAACTTCTTCTTCTTCTTGCTCTAATATAACCATATACATGCATAAGAATGGATGTCATGGAATGCTCATGAGGATGCAAAGATAGCATAAACTTGTTATTTATGTCTTGAGTACAACTTTCCTTCACGGTACTCCGAGAACCTAGGGTTTCCGGAGTCAGTAAAGGAGTTCATGGAGCAGGGGGGGTGGTTTTGGGTTTAGTGATCAAACAAGGTCCAAATCAAACCAAACTCTACCCATGGCTTCTAAATAATGTGATAAGCTCACATAAAAAGTTTGGGAAATTTTGGACTTATTATTTATTCTCTAAAAATCCAGAATCAATAGTTTAGGCTATTTTAAATATCCTAAAATTCCCTGTTCAAACTAAAAATCATGAAACTATTTTTATTAAATACTATGGAAAATAACAAGCCTAGGAAAATTGGTCTCATAATTTTAGGATTTTTCTACTATTTTCTACAGTTTTTCAAAGTTCTGCTGAAAAAGAAAAGGAAAAACTCTTAAACAGTACTGGGCCGCTTCTGGTCCAGCCGGCCCAAGCCCGGGCGGATTCGCGCGCGCGCCCGCGCCCGCGAGGCGACTTTGCGCAGAGGCCCTCGGGTTTTTAGTTAACTGGAAATGAGTTCTTTTACTATTTCACAGAGTCGCTGACAGTTCACGAAAAGGTCCCTGGGTTCTTGTCAATTCACAACACGAGGTCCTCGACGGTGCTCAGCGCGGCCGCGCTCCGGCGAGCAAGCAGACCGGCCGATTGGGGCAGCGGCTGAGCTCTTCGAGCGGTGGACATGGAATTGGGGTTAGCCTAACTACTTCCCCTAACTTAATTGCGCTATTAGTGGATCATAGAGCTCCGGCCACGGTGACCGTAAGCAAAACGGCGAAGTGATCGTGTTCCCGGCGATGTGCGCCGGTCTAGTTCAATTGAAGGGGTCGGGAAGCATCACTGAGGCATGAGAATGCTTAAACGAGGAAGCAACGGGTGGGTACTGACCGGAGTTGGGCTGACGACGGCGAGTTCACTTCTACGGCGGCGGAGAACCGATTTGGGGGAAGTGCAAAATTCAGGCGAGCTGGTGGACAATCGGGTGTGGGAGCGGGTGCGATAGCTTCACAATTTCATGGCGTAACTAGCCCTACCCTCAATTTATAGGCTCCAAGGACGGTGGCCGGTGAATTTCGAGGAGATGCGCGGCGGTCGGAGGAGATGAAGGTTATCGGCTTCGCGACTACGTGTCTACCGCCGTGGCGGGCTCACCGGCCTTGATGAGACAGCCGTGAGGGGTCACGACGGCACGGAGTAAGAGTTGAGCCACGCGGCACTCGGCCGAGAGGCGGCGGTCGACGGCGAGCGCTTTACCGCGGGCGGTGAGCTAGAGGAGATGTACCGTGGCCGAGCGGGGTGACTTCCAGCTCACCGGTGACGAGGGCCTTTACCGCGGCAGCCTTATCCGGTGACCGCCGAGCACGAATCTTGGCGAGCGGCGATCGACGGCGGCAGCCACCGGCGACGAGAACGAATCGATCTTCTTCAGTTTAAGCGATCACTGTACCATGGCATTGCCCCATCAGAGCTTCTGACCGAGCAAGTCTAGCGTTCTTTTTCCCCAGATTTCATGTGACAACAGGTCCCAGTCTCTGTACCAAAGTTGTAGTGCTACATACCAGCTACAACTCCACTATAGGACTTGATCACATTCGAGCACTGGATCATGCTCAAAATCTAGCTTGAAGTTGATGTCAGTCACCTGCTGAACTGAACTTCAGATTAAACAGCCTGACAGCCAGTTTTGGACTGGGTTTTTCTCCAAATTTCTCATAACAACTATGCTTGCACCCTTTAGCAAAGTTGTTCTCCTATTATTGGTCTTCAACTTTGATGTGGTGACCTAGGGCAAAAACCCTATACTTTGCAAGTTACAAAGCCCCAAAGTTGAGCCCATGCACTGATTTTTCAGACTTAGAGATAAACTCATGTGAGGTCCATTTTGCATTTAGGTCCAAAATTTAGGGTTTGGCTTGCAAAATCACATATTTGTGAATCAAAGGACTTAAAATACTTATTTGGCTTGGTTTTTGCACTTTAGCCCAAAAGTGGACTAATTTTGCACTTAGGCCCCTAGGGTTTGGTTTTAGGGTTTTCCAGGGTTCCAATTAGGGTTTCTGGCATCCTAGGGGTATAAATGTGATTCAACTTTATTGTTGGGGTCACTTTATGACTTTTACCCTAAAGCCTTTAGGTTTTCTCAACTTTGGTTAAGTTTTACCCCTTTAACCACTATTTAGGGTTAAGTCCTTAAACCAGGGTCCTATTTGTAAAACAGTAAAACAATACAACTTGTTTGAAATTTTTGCCTAGTGAATGCACTCTAGGTGTGTCAAACATATGCAATGCCCATGCTCATGATGCCATGCTCAAGTTTTAGTTATAGTAACACCAGGGGTGTTACATCCTTCCCCCCATAAAAGAATCTCGTCCCGAGATTTAAAGTCCTAGGGTGAGTAATGGAAAAGGAAATGTGTCACATTTTTATTTCCTTATTTCTGGTACAAGGCAGGGGTGACGTGGGGGTTCATTCCTTTATTACACAGCTATACAAACTTTACAACTTACAAGAGGCTAGAAAGCCTGGGAAATTCTTATCTAAGAATTCTTGGGTTTCCCATGTAGCCTCATCTTCCGAATGCTGGTTCCACTGAATCTTATAAAACTTGAGAGTCTTTCTCCGGGTAACCCTGTCCTTTTGATCCAGAACTCGAATAGGATGTTCCGAGTATGTTAAGTCTGGTTCCAGGACAACATCAGTCACTTCAACGGTTCGATCGGGAACCCGAAGACACTTCTTCAATTGTGACACGTGGAACACATTAAGCACGGCAGACAATGTTTCGGGGAGCTGAAGTCGGTATGCCACTGGTCCACATTGCTGAAGTACCAGGAATGGGCCAATGTACCTGGGTGCAAGTTTTCCTTTAATGCCAAAACGCGATACGCCTTTCATTGGTGAAACCTTTAAGTAGACGTAGTCTCCCTCTAAGAAGTATAAGGGCATTCGCCGTTTGTCTACATAGCTCTTCTGACGAGCCTGTGCCTTCTTCATATTATGTACTATTTTCTGAACCTTTTCTTCGGTTTCTTTTACCATATCAGGCCTAAAGAAATACCTTTCACCAGGTTCAGACCAATTTAGCGGAGTTCGACACCGTCGCCCATACAAAGCTTCAAAAGGTGCCATCTTGATGCTTTCCTGGTAACTGTTATTATATGAAAATTCCGCCAAAGGTAAGCATTCATCCCATTTCTGTGAGAAATCCAGGACACATGCCCGCAACATATCTTCAAGTATTTGGTTTACTCTCTCAGTTTGTCCACTGGTTTGAGGATGATAGGCCGAACTGTGGAGTAACTTAGTTCCTAGGGATTTATGAAGTTCTTCCCAAAATTTGGATACGAACTGAGGTCCACGATCCGACACTATGGTCTTTGGAACACCATGCAAACTGAGAATACGGGCAATGTATAACTCCGCATAGGTAATGACAGGATATTTTACTTTGACCGGGAGGAAGTGGGCGATCTTTGTGAGTCGATCAATGATAACCCAAATAGAGTCATATCCTTTTGCGGTCCTGGGTAATCCCACAATGAAGTCCATACTTATGTCTTCCCATTTCCATGTTGGGGTTGGCAACGATTGCAATGGACCAGCAGTTTTCATGTGTATGGCTTTGACACGTCTGCAAGTGTCACACTTAGCCACATAGCGTGCAATTTCAATCTTCATCTTTGTCCACCAGTAATGTTGCTTTAAATCTTGGTACATCTTAGTGCTTCCCGGATGAATGGAATAGCGACTAAGATGCGCTTCATCTAAGATTTGCTGGCGGAGTTCTTCATTCTTCGGCACTACTATGCGGTTGTTAAACCATAACACACCTTGATCATCTTCCTTGAAACATTGGGCTGTTCCAGCCCTTATCTTCTCTCGTATGTGCTTCATGCCCAGATTATCCTTTTGAGCATCAATTATCCTTTGTAAAATGGTTGACTCAAGCTTTAGTTGATTCAGAGTCCCTTGCTGGATTATCCCCAGGTTCAACTTTTCCATTTCTTGACACAAAGTGTTTTCGGAGGTCTTTACCATAAGGCAGTGGCAGGAAGTCTTACGACTCAATGCATCTGCCACCACATTGGCCTTGCCTGGGTGATAATGGATTTCCAGTTCATAATCTTTAATGAGCTCAAGCCATCGTCTTTGCCTCATATTTAACTCTGACTGGGTAAATATATACTTCAAACTCTTATGATCAGTATATATGTGACAGATATTTCCCAGCAGATAGTGACGCCATATTTTCAGGGCATGAACCACCGCAGCTAGCTCGAGATCATGAGTTGGATAGTGCTCCTCATGCCGGCGTAACTGCCTTGAAGCATATGCAATTACTCGGCCCTCTTGCATCAGCACACAGCCGAGTCCACTGCCTGACGCATCACAATATACATCAAAAGGTTTAGTGATGTCCGGTTGAGCCAATACCGGAGCAGTGGTCAATAGTGTCTTCAGTTGCTCAAAGGCTTCATTACATTTAGAAGACCAATTGAACTTAATATCATTCTTCAATAAACTTGTGATTGGCTTCACAAGCTTAGAAAAATCAGGTATGAATCTGCGATAATATCCCGCTAGTCCAAGAAAACTCCGGACTTGGTGAACAGTTGTTGGAGGTTTCCATTCCAGAATATCCTTGACCTTGCTAGGATCTACCGCAATTCCCTTGGCTGATAACACGTGCCCCAGAAATTGAATTTCCTCCAGCCAAAACGCGCACTTGCTGAACTTGGCATACAGCTGATGTTCCCTCAGGCGCGTCAATACAATCCGTAAGTGCTGAGCATGCTCCTCTTCATTTTTAGAATATATCAAAATATCATCGATGAAGACCACCACGAACTTGTCTAACTCGGGCATGAACACCGAGTTCATTAAATAGGTGAAGTGGGCAGGAGCATTAGTGAGCCCGAAAGACATTACCAAGTACTCAAATAAGCCATACCGCGTAGTAAATGCGGTCTTCGGTATATCCTCGGGCCGAATACGGATTTGATGATAGCCCGACCTGAGATCGATTTTAGAAAATACCCTCGCCCCAGTCAGTTGATCAAATAAGATGTCGATCCTTGGAAGAGGGTACTTATTCTTGATGGTGACCTCATTCAGGGGCCGATAGTCCACGCACATGCGCAAGGTTTGATCCTTCTTCTTCACAAAGATGGCGGGACAACCCCAAGGGGACGAGCTTGGCCGGATAAATCCCTTATTCAATAGATCTTGTAATTGAATCTTCAATTCCGCCAACTCATTAGGGGGCATACGGTACGACCTTCGGGAAATGGGAGCCGTACCGGGCTTTAGCTCAATTACAAATTCTACCTCTCTTTCAGGGGGCAGTCCAGGCAAATCTTCCGGAAATACATCTGGAAACTCACATACTACCGGAATGTTCTTGATCTCCGGTACAATGGCTTCAAATATTCTACCAGAAGCTTTGGCTGGATTGGTTTTGGGGAGAGACAAGAGAATTTCTTCTTGATTATGACTCAACCTGACGGTTCTGAGTTCAGTGTTGAGTACTGCCTTGTGTTGGGTTAACCAATTCATACCCAGAATTACATCTATATCCTGGCCTTTTAGAACAATCATGTTAGCAGGAAAGTTCCGTCCGGCCATAGTTACTGGCACTCCATAGGCCACTTCTTTAGTAAAAATGTGTCCCCCAGGTGAATGAATTTTAAAACCCTCTTTTGATTCATGACATGTAATGTGATGTTGCTCCACAAATGTCTTGCTAATGAAGGTATGCGAAGCACCAGAATCAAAAAGAATTATTGCAGGGTGACTGGCCACAGGGAACGTACCCATCATCACCGGCTCTCCCTCCGGTGTGGTAGCCACTTGCGTATAATATACTCGCCCCGTTTTCTTGGTATTTTTGCCCGAAGTACTTCCCTTGCCTGGAGCTGAATTTCCCGATCCTTGCTGATTATTGGCCTGATTTTGCCGAGGATAGGGACAATCTTTAATAAAATGCCCAGATTTGCCACAGTTAAAACATCCAGTTGAAGAACTTGGCAGAGCAGGGAATCGAGTGCCTGGGGCACCCGGCTGACTTTGGACAGTGGGAGCTTTGTTGGGACGAATAATTATGGGCTGCTTGAAAGGGAAAGATGGTGCACTTGGACGGTTCTGGTTAGAGGGCCGGAGAATAAACCGTTGCCTCTTTACCGGGCCCTGATTAGGCCGATCACCACTGAATCCCTTACTTTTCCCAGAATTTGCATATTTGGCCTCCACAGATAGGGCTGTGCTGACAGCCTTTCCATAAGTAAGATCAATACATGCAGCCATTTTTCGCTGCATCCGGTCGTTCAGACCTCTCATAAAACAATTCCTTTTCTTCAAGTCTGTGTTCACCTGATCAATTGCGTATTGTGACAGGTGATTGAATTTGTTGAGATACTGATTCACAGTATCTCCCCCTTGCTTCAATTTCATGAACTCTTCTTGCTTCATGTGTAGCACTCCCTCAGGAATATAGTGCTCGCGGAATGCTGCTTTGAACTCATTCCATGTAATTTGATGATTGTCCGGTTGGATGGCCACAAAGTTCCCCCACCAAGTGCTGGCAGGGCCTCGAAGTTGCTGTGCCGCAAACAACGGCTTCTGGGTTTCCGAACAACGTAGAAGGCCAAATTTTTGTTCAATGACCCTTATCCATTCGTCAGCTTCGAGCGGGTCTTCTGCTTTGACGAAGAGAGGCGGACGAGTCTCGGAGAAATCCAGATAAGTGGTCTCACGGGGACCCTGTTGAAATCCTCTTCCTGCTTGTTGCTGAAGCTGTTGCTGACCCGCCATCTCCCTCAGGAAGCGGGTATTGTCGGCTGTAGCATTTACCAAGGCAGCGATTGCCTCGGCAAGCGTGGGTGGAACGGGAGGTGGATTCGGGGTAGCATCCCGACCCCCGGATGTTCCGGCTGCATCCTGTCCGCGAGTCTGGGTCGGCATCTGAGGCAAAAACATTTGAATAAACATAATGTGCCAAAGAAAACCTTCCGTTTTACATTACTGTAGAGAGTAATGGTACAGACTCGACATTACACAACAGGATACATTACCCATTTTACAAAAGTTTAACCTATTATACAACCGTACACCCTACAATATACTACTCTAATATAACAGTACACCTTACAATACACTACTCTACTCTTATTACACCACTAGTCCTGTTTTCCATTGCTTTTGGCGGCTTCATCATCAGGTGTGGGAGTCCAGACGTCAACCAACCTCAAAGAAGGAGGGGGTTCATACAGGTCTAATTCCCCACCCAACGCGCGTCCCGCAACGTGAGAGGGTCCGGCTTCCGCCTCAGCAGAGGATATAGGCCCACTAGGGTGAAGTTGCGAGTAGAGCACATGGACTTCTTCATGCAATGTATTGCAGTAAACCTGCAAGTCGTCGACAGCTGAGCTGAGTTCTTTCACTCAGGCCTGAGCCCTTGCCTCCTTGGCCCATGCCAATGAACGAGATTGAACAGCCCAATCGAGTGCCAAATCCCGATCGGCCAGCTGGTCTTGTAGATGGCGAATGTCTCTTCGTAACTCATTTATACGGTCACCATCTCCAATCCATATAGCTGTCCTGCGGCGGAGTTCCAATTGGAGCCTGCTTACTTCTGCTTCCAGATCCCCTATAGGATCATTGCTCCCGCTACTACTATCTACATCTCGCGGAGCAAGTTGATGTCGAGGTACTCCAATCGGTCCAGTCGACTTACGCGCGGTCTTTCTTGTGCGCGGCGGCATTTTCTAAGGGGGAAATTTATTAGTATAATTCTTAGCATGATGCATGAGTAAGTACAGAATCAACCTTGGTTGATTCAACCTTCTATACATTGCACTCTTCCTATCTGGTCTTTAAGATAAACTCTTCAGAATACTTAGGTAAGAAGAGAAAAGAATCTTTAGGTAAGACTTTTGAAAATCTTTTTGAAGATGCCTTAATATCTGCAAAGAAGGGCTACGCTCCGATACCAGCTGTGACGGAACCTCCCAAGTAATCAGGCCCACCTACAGTTGTCCTTGTCTAACAGACATCAGACACCCTGTAGATGTTCCTAAGTTACTTGATAAGTTCGGTATCTTTCCTTACCTCACCAGTGTGGCGGAACTGCCCGAATTATTCCGACTTAAGTGCCTAAGTCCGACCTTAGAGGCTAGACCACACTTAAATGGGAATAACCCGTCAATCCCTCGGATCTAGTCCGACACGGCCACTGACAGGATCAAGTACCACAGTCTCACTCGATGGTGAGTCACAGAGCAAATACAATAAAGCATAACACCATGCATGGAAGAGTATTAAATTATTACATCACCATTGTCACCATCGGAGTTTTTGCAAAAGTAGCCATCATTGTTCGGAATGCAGCGGAATAAAACTAACGATAAATAAATGAAGAGATGGGGAAGCCTGTCCCATCACTCCTCATGCTCCTCCTCAGCCGAGGCAGGGTCCCACTCGACAGTCCAACCCGGTGGCAGGGTGGATGGCCAAGTCACTCCAGCAACCATGTCCTCCAGAGAACCTGTAAAATTATGCCACAAGCAAGGCTGAGTATACTAATACTCAGCTAGACTTACCCGGTGTGAGGAGTCTATACTCCTCTACCTCTAGACATGCAGCTGTTTGGCTGTGGGGTTTGGTTGCCAAAAGCACTAGCTGAGTTTCTAAATCAAGATTTTAACTTAATCAAAGTTAAGTGTGACTCTCTTAAGGCTAAAAAGTGTACTATCTATTCATACATAGTAGCAAGCATTATTAGCAATCAACAGTTTGTATCATCTCATCACAGTTTCACTTCTTACTCAATGCAGTACAAGGGATCAAGCAGTCTCATTAGCTGCGAGAAGCAGACGATTCGAATCGAGTTTTTATCCTTGCAAGGTAAACCTAAACACACGACATGTAGGGGCACTCCGTCCCCACACACATCAACCGTCCCCATCGATTCCCTGGCAGCAGATCAGGGCTCACCGCCTTGGCGTACAATGCCTCACTGACCCCGACTGGCCGTCGTGCAGTGACCGCACTTGTACCCACCATAACCGGAATGGGAGACTACGTCTCAGGTCGCGTGAGGGGGTATGTCCACTGGCAGGTTCAATCAGGTACTAGGTTTACCGATTTACCATATTTCTCGGTATGTGTTTAGTACGTTCAAACGCTTGACACAGGTATCCGCACGTTAATCCTTATTCCATTTTCCATCTCGTGGACAACCAATCCCCATGGATTGTGGTCCACCAACTAGTATTCTGACAGTATGAAAGTGGGTACAATCAATTTCCTGATCTCGCGCGAGTGCTAGAAAAATCACTCGTCTTCTACCGAGACCCTAATTAAATAAAGCAGCTACTCGACCTGTCATACTAGTATTCATCTCAAAAGGATTCCTGAGATCATGCAACTAGGGTTTCAAATAATTCCTACACCTAAGTGCACAATCAATCCTACAATCATTAAGTGAAGTAAAATAGCATAAATAATGGGTTATGCATAAAACCGGGGCTTGCCTTCCAAAGCAGTGGCAGGCAGGTCCTCTGGTGCAGGCTCTGGTGCTGGGTCTGGGGCAACCTCCTGGGCAGCTCCTTGCTCCGGCACGAGGACGTACTCTCCGTCAGCAAGATTACAGTCTATCGAAATGCAATGAACATGTATGTCATGATTATGCAAAATTTAAGAACATTAAGCTACAGAATTTACGTCAAGAATTAACTTAGGGTTTCTTGGCTACGAGGGCCTTCTAGTGGTATATATAGACTTATCACCTTTTTGGTTTAGGTTTTCTTTCTAAAATACATATTGGATTTGTATTGCCTCTATAAATTTCAGTGGTCAATTATAAAGATCTTAAGAGGACATTAAGTTCCATCATCCATTTTCCCTTCTTAATTTCCACCTAGGGTTTCTAGTAGGGGTTTTGAACTATGATAGTAGTTTAAAAATTTCCAAAAATTCTGTAAAAATTACAGTGGGTGGTCACTGGCTATACTAGCTTGTCTTTAAAATTTGAGGCTTAAAGTATAAAAGCTAACCTTTACCCAAAAATAACAATGGTTAGGTAAATGGGGCCACTTTACACTACAAGTCCTTTATTAAAGTGGTTTCTGACTTAATGGTTATTTTTGCTGGCCTCTAGTAGTGATGAAAAGCTCTTGTGCCAAAAATGACAGAGAGCTACATGGTGGTTAATTAATGGTGAATTTCTAAACTTGGGTGCAAAAAGAGTGATTAGAACTAACTTGTCATTTGAAAAATATCAAACAACAGATTTCAGATTTTTCTTAAGTTCTCATTATCAACACATTAGTTATCCTAAGGTTTGGGGAGGTTTCACCTTAGGAATATTTTTGTAGGGTTTTTCTAAGTTATCCCTATTTTTTTCCATTTAAAAGGTATCTTGTTTATTTTACACTACAACAGGGTATGACATATTTTTCCAGTGAACTATATTGACTAAGTATCTCAACAAAAATAGGTGTGCCCTCTGGTTTATCCTTTATATTACCTTTTCTATTTTCCTTAAACTTAAGCATATTCTAGAATAAGGGGTTAAAATTATCTTAAAGTAATAGACAGAGAGGTTTAACATTTTTAACTAAGTTAGTGAGTGAATATAAACTTCTCCAAATTTTTCTAACCCTAGTTAAATAGTACAACTATTTTTCTTGCTATTATTAAGCTTTTGGCCAAAACTGAAAATAAATCAGAACCTTGTATCCTTCTCTAGTTCATATGGGGTTTTATATTTTTCTTAGACAGGTTACATTATTTAGAGTCTGGCAAAATTGGTTTGACCAAATTTGGATGATTTAAACAAAAGTTATGCATTTTCACAGTTGATATTCAATTTAAAAACATATTTACTTAAGGTTTTCTGGAAAAACCAGTTTGCACCGAGACCCCTGGGGTTAAATGGATTCAAAACTCGCAGATCTACCCCCGGGTTACTATTCACCTGAGTCTTTGGCTTTGCACTTAACCCCCTGGGTTTCTCTCCCTCTCACCCGCGGTCCCTCCCCTAATCCAAACAGTGGCCGTAGAAAAGAAAGGACGACGCGGCTTACCGGCGACGAGGGAGGTCCGGCGAGGTGGTCAGCGACACTCGGGAGGTTGCGGCGGTCACGTCGATGTGCGGGTCGCCGCTGGAGGTGGTCGGAGCTGCTTGGTCCACGTGCGCAGGCGGGCGAGCTCGTCGGCGGCGTGCGCTCCGGCCTATCCACGGCGGTATGGTTCAATCCAGGGGTACGAGGAGCATCACGGGATGACGTAGAGGCCATACACGCAAGGAATCGAGAAATGGCGGAGGGATTTACCCGGTCCACGCGCGCCGGCGGGTTCTTGAAGTCCGGCGAGCGCGATTCGGCCACTCCGGTGACGCAGGCTCTCGGTTCAAGCTTGAGCAAGGCTCACGGCTTCACCAGGAAGCTAACCGAAGGCTTGGATCGAACGGAGGGAGGCTGGAGAGGGGTTGGCCACGACGGTGGTCTTCGGCCGGCACTGGCGGGCCGCGGGGAGGTCGCCGGAGGCGAGGGCTGGCCTGGGCGAGTCCGGTGAGGTACTTAGGAGGCACTGGGGAAGGTAACCGAGCACTGGGGTGGGTTTTATAGGCGCGGACGCGGCCGAGGCGCCGGCTTGGCTCGGGCGCGGCGCGGGGCGCGCGCGGGCGTGCTCTGGCGTGCTCAGAGCGCGTCGAACACGTGGCGCTTGGCTTCTGCCCGTGTTCTTCGCTCTGCTGAGCGACCAAGCGTACGAATCTCGCCATGTCGACTGTGAAGGATCTCTTCCCTGCACCTAGAGCTACCTATTTCATGTGAGTTCCAAGGGAGGATACGCCCTAGGTTAGGAGATAGACCGGCGCCAAGTTTGGTTTGTCTCACTGCACACTCCGCGACAAAACCGATGTCAAAGCTTGTCAAATGTCCGAGTCTTGGTTTCAAATTTTTCCAGGGGGTGCCTTAAGTGGTATAGCACATTTTTGGTATAGAACCCAAGTGGTTTTGGCGCCATTTTCAAAGTGAACACGGCTGGTCTTTGAAGTAGGGTTAAAATGTGACTTAGAGAAAACTAGAGAGCTCTAGCTCTCTCTCCTCTTGGAGATTTGAAATGGGGTTTCTCCAGGGGCCTTTTTGCAATATTTCCTTCCCCTAAATGCTGGTTACAAGTCACTTAAGGTTTGGGTAAAAGTTACACATGTTTTACCCACTTGATCACTCTCTTTCCCCCCCCCTTACATAGGGTTTTGGAAGGCATGGCTTTGAAGAAATCTAGGGTTCTTCTCCCCCTATTATCCAAGATAGTAAATGTGCAAGGGTTTAGGGTAAAATTTCTCATGTCATGTGCAACTTAATCATAACATGAGCCCCAAGGTTCTTATGTGCTGCCCTAAGCCTTTATCTTATGTGATCACAGCTTCTAGTGCCAAGGTGGCCCTTAGCCATGGTAACATTTGGGTGTTACAACCCTCCCCCCTTAAAGGAATCTCGTCCCGAGATTTAGGTAGAGTTCCTTGGAGGGGTGCTTGAGGGGGTGATGGTGGTGTCTCTCCTTTACCCAAGTTTCTCTTGTTAACTGCTCTTCGAATGTCATCCTCTTTGCAACTTCAGAAGGTAGCCCTTCTTAAGTTGTATCCATAACTTAGACTATCCTTGTTATCTAAGTTTTTCTGATAATTGTATTCAAAGGGCAGGTGGGGGTGGGGTTTTGGGGTTACGTACCGGCTCCTTTGGGTAGAAAGTCGGGGAAGCGAGAGCGTAGAAAATCCTCCGTCTCCCATGTAGCTTCTTCTGTTGAATGATGACTCCACTGAACCTTATACATTCTGATCGACCTTGCCCGAGTTGATCTTTCCTTCTGATCCAATACCTTGACGGGGTACTCCTGGTAGGACAAGTCTGGTTCTATCTCAATATCTGGTTCTGGTAGCACTTCAGTGGGTAGACGAACACATTTCCGCAGCTGAGACACATGGAACACATTGTGGACTGCGGACATATGGGATGGTAATTCCAATTGGTAGGCTACGGGTCCACAACTTTTCTTGATCTTATAAGGTCCAATATAGCGAGGGGCCAACTTGCCCTTGATCCCAAATCTTTGGATACCCTTGGTTGGTGATACCTTAAGATAGACATGATCTCCTACCGCAAACTGTAGAGGCCTCCGCCTCTTGTCATGATAACTCTTTTGTCTGGCCTGCGCAGCTTCCAGGTTCTTTTTGATAATTCTAACCTTTGCCTCTGCTTCAAGCACCAAATCTGGCCCAAAAATCTCCCTTTCCCCTGCTTGAGACCAATTTAGCGGGGTTCTGCATCTTCTTCCATATAATGCCTCAAAAGGTGCCATCTTCAGACTGGACTGATAACTGTTATTATAAGAGAATTCTGCCAAAGAGAGACTCTTATCCCAATCCTTCCCATAATGTAGTGCACATGCCCGCAACATGTCTTCCAAAATCTGATTCACCCTTTCTGTTTGGCCATCAGTCTGAGGGTGATAGGCTGAGCTTCGGATTACTTGGGTTCCAAGTGATTCTTGCAGTTTCTCCCAAAAGCGTGCCACAAACAGTGCTCCTCTGTCGGATATAATGGTCTTTGGGATACCATGCAATCTTACTATCTGATCCACATAAATTTCGGCGTACTTCTCTGTCTTGTGGGTAGTGTGCACCGGCAAGAAATGAGCAGTCTTGGTCAATCTATCCATAATAACCCATATGGAATCATGGTGCCGGGAGGTATTGGGTAATCCCACTATGAAGTCCATGCAAATGTCCTCCCATTTCCAAGATGGTATGGGAAGGGGTTGCAAAGGGCCTGCTGCTTTCAGATGACTAGCTTTTACTCTCTGACAAGTGTCACATTCTGAAACGTACTTGGCAATTTCTCTCTTCATCCGGGTCCACCAATAAAGGGGTCTGAGATCATGGTACATCTTGTTGCTACCCGGGTGAATGGAGAACTTGGAAAGGTGAGCTTCATCCAATATCTTCTTTCTGAGCTCGGGGTTCTTGGGAACCACCAATCGGTCTTCAAACCATAAAACTCCCTTGCTGTCCTGGCGGAAACACTTGTATTTCTCGGCCTTTCGCTTGATCATTTCTCTGATGATCTGAACACCCTTATCCCCAAACTGTGCCTGAGCTATTTGTTCTTGCAATGTGGGCTCCACTGCAATATACCTCAATTCACCGGAGGGAACAACTTCCAGGTTCAGCTTGCACAACTCATCACACAAGGTGATGATTCTTGCATCCATGTTCATGCAATTACATTGGGCTTTTCGGCTCAAAGCATCTGCCACAACATTTGCCTTGCCAGGATGGTAATGTACCTCCAAATCATAGTCCTTGATTAATTCCAACCATCTCCTCTGTCTCATATTCAGATCTGCCTGAGTGAAAATGTACTTGAGGCTCTTGTGATCAGTGTAAATGTTACAGTGAGCTCCCATCAAGTAGTGTCTCCATATCTTGAGAGCATGAACTACTGCTGCCAACTCCAGATCATGTGTCGGGTAATTCTGCTCATGAGGTCTGAGGGCTCGGGAAGCATAAGCAATCACTCTGTTTTCTTGCATCAACACACAACCCAATCCGGTACCGGAAGCATCACAATAAACCTCAAATGGCTTGGTGTTGTCGGGTTGAGCTAGCACTGGGGCTGTTGTCAAGTGTTGCCTCAGGGTATGAAAAGCATCTTCACACTTTTGGCTCCACTCAAATTTGGCTCCCTTCTTCAATAGTTCAGTCATTGGCTTGGCAATTCTAGAGAAATCCGGAATGAATCGTCGGTAATATCCTGCCAATCCCAGAAAACTCCTAATCTGCTTCACTGTAGTCGGGGGTTTCCAGTCCATCACTTCTTGCACCTTCTCAGGATCAACTGATATCCCATCCTGAGAAATTGTGTGACCCAAGAATTTTATTTCTTTCAGCCAGAACTCACACTTGGACAACTTAGCATACAACTGATGGTCGCGAAGTCTCTGAAGCACAACATGCAGATGTTTAGTGTGCTCAGCCTCATTCTTGGAATAAACCAGAATGTCATCAATGAAGACAACCACAAACTTGTCCAGCTCTGGCATAAATACCGAGTTCATCAAGTACATGAAATAGGCCGGGGCATTGGTTAGCCCAAAAGACATCACCAGAAACTCATAGAGCCCATATCTGGTAGAGAAAGCTGTCTTGGGAATATCACTGGCACGGATCTTGATCTGATGGTAGCCCGAGCGAAGGTCTATCTTGGAGAATACCTGGGCTCCCACCAATTGATCAAACAGAACATCAATGCGGGGTAACGGGTACTTGTTCTTGATAGTCACCGCATTGAGGGGGGCGGTAGTCAACACACATCCTCAAACTCTCATCCTTTTTCTTCACAAATAATGCTGGACATCCCCATGGTGAAGTGCTCGGACGAATAAACCCCTTGTCCAACAATTCTTGCAATTGTCTCTTCAGTTCTGCCAATTCTGCGGGAGGCATCCTATAAGGTCTCTTGGAGATAGGAGCAGTCCCGGGTTGCAGTTCAATGGCGAACTCAATATCTCTGTCAGGTGGCATTCCTGGTAATTCATCCGGGAAAACGTCGGGGTAGTCACAGACTACTGGGATCTTTTCCACTGGGGATTCTACCATAGCAAAGGCACAAGATCGTGTACAACCCTGGTTGGGTAAGTATAGTGTGATTTCACCACAAATTGGTGAGTGCACCTCAATAGCCCTAGCTGCAATGTCAATCACTACCTGATGTTTGGTCAACCAATCAGTTCCCAATATGATATCCACACTATCCAGTCCCAAGACAAGAAGGTTGGTTTTAATTAGCAAACTACCAAGCTTTAGAGGCACATTCTTGTTGATTTGATAAGTGGCAACTCTGCCTCCGGGTGTTGAGATTGTAATGCCCCCATCGGTGTGATGAAAGGGCAACTGGCATTTGACACTAAACTTGGCACTGATAAAACTATGTGAAGCACCGGAATCAAAAAGAACAATAGCAGGGAAATTTAAAACTGTAAAGATACCAGTCATGACGGGTGCTCCCTCTGGTATGTCAGCCATTGTAGTGAAGTTCAGCTTGCCCTGCCTCACTTGCACTTTCTGCCTCTTCCCCTGGTTCTGGTTGACATTTTGCCCCTGCCTCTGCTGATTCTTGGGACAATTCTTGGCATAGTGCCCAGTACTGCCACAAGTGAAACACCGGTTATCATTAGCCTGGCGGTACTGTTGCTGCTGGTTGTTCCTCTGAACTGGGAATTGGGCACGGTTGGGTGCCTGCTGCTGTTGCTGCTGCTGCTGCTGTGGTGGCCTGATCACCCACCTTCCCTGCTGCTGCTGGGGTCCCCTGCTCTGGGAGTCAGACACAATCCTGAAGCGCTGGGGCTGTGACGAGGGTCCGGCCACAGGGGTCTTCCTCTTCTTCTCCGCCTGCCGAGCCAAGATGCAGTCTTCCTGGGAGATGGCCATGTTGACCAACTCATTGTAACTGTTGGCCCGGACGGTGTTGAGACGGTCACGGAGCTTGGTGCTGAGCCCCCTCCTGAACCTGTCTCGCTTCTTCTCATCCGTATCTGCATGGTATCCGGCGTACTGACACAGATCGTTGAAGGCCTGGGCATACTGTAACACTGTCCTGCTGCCCTGAGTGAGTGCCAGAAACTCATTGAGCTTCCGGTCCATGATGCCAGCAGGAATATGATGCCCTCTAAAAGCGGCCTTGAACTCCCTCCACTCCACCTCTCTGCCATCCGGCTGCATAGCCAGAAAATGGTCCCACCAAGTCCTTGCGGGTCCGCGAAGCTGCTGTGTGGCGAACCTGACCTTGGTGACCTCCGAGCAAATTCCATGGAGCAGTGGGAATTTGGATTCTACCACTGAAAGGGAAATGTGCCCTTGGGCCATTTCTAAGTATTTTGGTGATTTAGTGCTCAACACTGGTGCCTAATTGTAAAATGGGACAAAGTACCAATCATGGAGAAAAGGTATGTTTCTAACCCTTAGTACATTGGTTTTGTGTACTAATATATTTGTCTAAGTGTTAGAAACAGAAAAGGAGATGAAAAGAAAAGAGGAGAAAGTCTTGGCTGTGTGCAGCCAAGACCCAGCTCGGCCTGGAGCACCGGACTGTCCGGTGTGCACCGGACAGTGTCCGGTGCGCCAGGCTGCCTCGGCTCAAACTGGCCGCTCTCGGGAATTCGCCGACGACGTACGGCTATAATTCACCGGACTGTCCGGTGTGCACCGGACTGTCCGGTGAGCCAACGGTCGGCCAGGACCAACGGTCGGCCGCGCGATCATCGCGCGACACGTGGCCGAGCCAACGGTCGGGAAGGAACACCGGACTGTCCGGTGTGCACCGGACATGTCCGGTGCGCCAACTGAGCGCAGATCTGGAGCAGCCAGCAACGGTCAGAAGTGCTGTTTTTGGAAACAAATCGGGCACCGGACAGTGTCCGGTGTGCACCGGACTGTCCGGTGCGCCACGAGACAGAAGGCAAAGATGGCCTTCCAGATTTGTTCCCAACGGCTCCTAGCTGCCTTGGGGCTATAAAAGGGACCCCTTGGCGCATGGAGGATGTACCCAAGCATTCCTTGAGCACTCTTGATCACTCACACATCAATCTTGCGCACTTGTTTGACATTCTAGTGATTTGAGCTCCGTTCTAGTGTGTTAGCCTCTTGAGCTCAAGTCTGGGTTTTGTGTGTGCGTATTCGCTGTGATCTTTGTGTTGTGTGTGAGTTGCTAATCCCTCCCTTACTCCGTGATTCTTTGTGAACATCTTTTGTAAGGGCGAGAGGCTCCAAGTTGTGGAGATTCCTCGCAAACGGGATTGAGATAAGAACAACAAAACACCGTGGTATTCAAGTGGGTCTTTGGACCGCTTGAGAGGGGTTGATTGCAACCCTCGTCCGTTGGGACGCCACAACGTGGAAGTAGGCAAGCATTGGCTTGGCCGAACCACGGGATAAACCACCGTGTCCCTCTGTGCTTGATTCTTGTGGTATTGTGTTTTGTTGAAGACTTCACCTTAGCCACTTGGCATTAACTGTGCTAACGCTTAACAAGTTTTTGTGGCTTAAGTTTGAAGTTTTTACAGGATCACCTATTCACCCCCCCCTCTAGGTGCTCTCAATTGGTATCGGAGCCGTTCTATTCACAAAGGGACTAACCGCCCGAATAGATGGATCCTAAGGGGAAGGGTATAGTGATCAACGACAAAGAGAAGGAGACCTTCGTCAACGAGCCGAAGGACGACAAGCCTACCGACTCCGGCTCGGGTCAAAGACGGAAGGAAGGGAAGAAGAAGAAGACCAGGCGCATCAAGGAGATAATCTACTACGACAGCGACGAGTCTACTTCTTCCCAAAAGGATGAGGACCACAACGACTACGAGAGGAGAAAACCGGTTAACTCGAACTTTTCCTTTGATTACTCTCGTATTCCGCAAAGTTCACATTCTCATTTGCTCTCCATTCCACTTGGCAAGCCCCCACACTTTGATGGAGAGGACTACGGATTTTGGAGTCACAAAATGCGTAGTCACCTATTCTCTCTCCATCCTAGTATATGGGAGATTGTAGAGAGTGGAATGCACTTTGATAGTTCGGATAGTCCCATGTTCATTAATGAACAAATTCATAAAAATGCACAAGCTACTACTGTTCTTCTAGCTTCCTTGTGCAGGGATGAATACCATAAGGTGAGCGGCTTGGACAACGCCAAGCAAATCTGGGACACCCTCAGGATTTCTCATGAGGGGAACGACGTCACCTTGCTCACCAAGATGGAGTTGGTGGAGGGCGAGCTTGGACGGTTCGCGATGATAAGGGGCGAGGAGCCAACGCAAACGTACAACCGGCTCAAGACCCTTATCAACAAGATAAGAAGCTACGGGAGCACGCGATGGACGGACCACGACGTCGTCCGCCTAATGCTCAGGTCCTTTACCGTACTTGATCCTCATCTCGTAAACAATATTCGTGAGAATCCCAGGTACACGATGATGACGCCCGAGGAAGTGCTTGGAAAATTCGTGAGCGGGCGGATGATGATCAAGGAGGCAAGATACGTCGACGACGCATTGAACGGACCACTCCACGAGCCTCAACCCATTGCTCTAAAGGCAACAAGGAGCAAGGAGTCGCTACCTAGCAAGGTGGCGCAAGTTGAGGCGGCTGGCCTTAATGATGAAGAGATGGCTCTCATCATTAAAAGATTCAAGACGGCGCTAAATGGTCGCAAGGGGCAGCCAAGCAAGACCAAGACCAAGGGAAAGCGCTCGTGCTTCAAATGTGGTAAGCTTGGTCATTTTATTGCTAACTGTCCCGATAATGAAAGTGACCAGGAAAAGGGGAACAAGAGAGAGAAGAAGAAGGCATACAAGAAGGCAAAGGGCGAGGCGCATCTAGGAAAGGAGTGGGACTCTGATTGCTCCTCCTCCGACTCCGACAATGAAGGACTCGCCGCCACTGCCTTCAACAAATCGGCTCTCTTCCCCAACGAGCGTCTCACTTGCCTTATGGCAAGGGAGAAGAAGGTGAGTATTCAAGACTCCACTTATGCTTCTTCTAGTGATAGTGAGTCTAGTGATGATGACATAGATTATTCTTGCTTGTTCAAGGGCTTAGATAGATCTAAGATAGAGAAAATCAATGAATTGATTGATGCATTGAATGAAAAAGATAGGCTTTTAGAAAAGCAAGAAGATTTATTGTATGATGAACATGATAAATTTGTAGAGGCACAAAAATCATATGCTTTAGAAGTGAAAAGAAATGAAATGCTTTCTAGTGAAATATCTTCCTGTCATGAAACCATTTCTACCTTAAGAAGTGTTAATATTGATTTAAGTGCTAAACTAGAAGTAGCCAGTAAATCAAATTCTTGTGTTGAACATGTTGAAATTTGTACTAGGTGTAAGGATTTTGATGTTAATGCTTGTAGTGAACACCTAGCTCTAATTTCCAAATTAAATGATGAAGTGGCTAGTCTTAATGCCCAACTTAAGACTAGCAAGAATGAAGTTGATAAAATAAAATTTGCAAGGGATGCCTACACGGTTGGTAGACACCCCTCAATTAAGGATGGGCTTGGCTTCAAGAGGGAAGCCAAGAACTTAACAAGCCATAAGGCTCCCGTCTTCGTCAAGGAGAAAGGGAAGGCCCCTATGGCTAATAGTGCTAAAAAGAACCATGCGTTTATGTATTATGATAGGAGACATGCTAGAAATGCTTATAATCATTTTGATTCACATGTTTATGATTCTCATGCAATGTGTGCTTCTAGTTCTTCTTATAATCATGGTAGAAATATATGTAGGAGAAATGTTGTACATATGCCTAGGAGATATATTGCCCATGTGCCTGGAAAGAATAATATTCATGCTCCTAGGAAAGTAGTGAATGAACCTTCTACCATTTATTATGCTTGTAATGCTCCTTTTGCTATCTGTAGAAAGGGTAAGAAGGTTATTGCTAGGAAATTAGGGGCTAGATGCAAGGGAGATAAATCTTGCATTTGGGTCCCTAAAGATATCTGTGCTAACCTTGCAGGACCCAACATGAGTTGGGTACCTAAGACCCAAGCCTAAATTTGCCTTGCAGGTTTATGCATCCGGGGGTTCAAGCTGGATTATCGACAGCGGATGCACAAACCATATGACGGGGGAGAAGAAGATGTTCACCTCCTACGTCAAGAACAAGGATTCCCAGGATTCAATTATATTCGGTGATGGGAATCAAGGCAAGGTAAAAGGGTTAGGTAAAATCGCAATTTCTAATGAGCATTCTATATCAAATGTATTCTTAGTGGAGAGTCTTGGATATAACTTGCTATCTGTTAGTCAATTATGTCAAATGGGATATAATTGTTTATTTACAAATGTAGATGTGTCTGTCTTTAGAAGATGTGATGGTTCACTAGCTTTTAAGGGTGTACTAGACGGCAAGCTTTATTTAGTTGATTTTGCAAAAGAAGAGGCCGGTCTAGATGCATGCTTAATGGCTAAGACTTGCATGGGCTGGCTGTGGCATCGCCGCTTAGCACATGTGGGGATGAAGAACCTCCACAAGCTTCTAAAGGGGGAACACGTAATAGGTCTAACAAATGTGCATTTCGAAAAGGATAGACCTTGTGCAGCTTGTCAAGCAGGGAAACAGGTGGGAGGAGCACATCACAGCAAGAACGTGATGACCACGTCAAGACCCCTGGAGCTGCTACACATGGACCTCTTCGGACCCGTCGCCTATCTAAGCATAGGAGGGAGTAAGTATGGTTTAGTTATTGTTGATGACTTTTCCCGCTTCACTTGGGTATTCTTTTTGCAGGATAAGTCTGAAACCCAAGGGACCCTCAAGCGCTTCCTAAGGAGAGCTCAAAATGAGTTTGAGCTCAAGGTGAAGAAGATAAGGAGCGACAACGGGTCCGAGTTCAAGAACCTTCAAGTGGAGGAGTTTCTTGAGGAGGAAGGAATCAAGCACGAGTTCTCCGCTCCCTACACACCACAGCAAAATGGTGTGGTAGAGAGGAAGAACAGGACGCTAATCGATATGGCGAGGACGATGCTTGGAGAGTTCAAGACCCCCGAGTGCTTTTGGTCGGAAGCCGTGAACACGGCTTGCCACGCCATCAACAGGGTCTACCTTCATCGACTCCTCAAGAAGACCTCGTATGAGCTACTAACCGGTAACAAACCCAATGTATCGTACTTTCGTGTATTTGGGAGCAAGTGCTACATTCTAGTAAAGAAGGGTAGAAATTCTAAGTTTGCTCCCAAAGCTGTAGAAGGGTTTTTATTAGGTTATGATTCAAATACAAAGGCGTATAGGGTCTTCAACAAATCTTCGGGTTTGGTTGAAGTCTCTAGCGACGTTGTATTTGATGAGACTAATGGCTCTCCAAGAGAGCAAGTTGTTGATTGTGATGATGTAGATGAAGAAGATGTTCCGACGGCCGCTATACGAACCATGGCGATTGGAGACGTTCGGCCACAGGAACAGGATGAACGTGATCAACCTTCTTCCTCAACGACGGTGCATCCTCCACTTCAAGACGATGAACAGGTTCATCAAAAGGAGGCGTGTGATCAAGGGGGAGCACAAGAAGATCAAGTGATGGAGGAAGAAGCGCAACCGGCACCTCCAACCCAAGTTCGAGCGATGATTCAAAGGGATCATCCCGTCGACCAAATTCTGGGTGACATTAGCAAGGGAGTAACTACTCGATCTAGATTAGTTAATTTTTGTGAGCATTACTCTTTTGTCTCCTCTATTGAGCCTTTCAGGGTAGAGGAGGCCTTGCTAGATCCGGATTGGGTGTTGGCCATGCAGGAGGAACTTAATAACTTCAAGCGCAACGAAGTTTGGACGCTGGTGCCTCGTCCCAAGCAAAATGTTGTGGGAACCAAGTGGGTGTTCCGCAACAAACAGGACGAGCACGGGGTGGTGACGAGGAACAAGGCTCGACTTGTGGCAAAAGGTTATGCCCAAGTCGCAGGTTTGGACTTTGAGGAGACTTTTGCTCCTGTGGCTAGGCTAGAGTCCATTCGTATCTTGCTAGCATATGCCGCTCACCATTCTTTCAGGTTGTACCAAATGGATGTGAAGAGCGCGTTCCTCAATGGGCCAATAAAGGAGGAGGTGTACGTGGAGCAACCCCCTGGCTTCGAGGATGAGCGGTACCCCGACCACGTGTGTAAGCTCTCTAAGGCGCTCTATGGACTTAAACAAGCCCCAAGAGCATGGTATGAATGCCTTAGAGATTTCTTACTTGCTAACGCTTTCAAGGTTGGGAAAGCCGATCCAACTCTTTTCACTAAGACTTGTAATGGTGATTTGTTTGTGTGCCAAATATATGTCGATGACATAATATTTGGTTCTACTAATCAAAAGTCTTGTGAAGAGTTTAGCAGGGTGATGACGCAGAAATTCGAGATGTCGATGATGGGCGAGTTGAACTACTTCCTTGGGTTCCAAGTGAAGCAACTCAAGGACGGCACCTTCATCTCCCAAACGAAGTACACGCAAGATCTGCTGAAGCGGTTTGGGATGAAGGACGCCAAGCCCGCAAAGACTCCGATGGGAACCGACGGACACACCGACCTCAACAAAGGAGGTAAGTCCGTTGATCAAAAAGCATACCGGTCAATGATAGGATCTTTACTTTATTTATGTGCAAGTAGACCGGATATTATGCTTAGCGTATGCATGTGTGCTAGATTTCAATCCGATCCTAAGGAGTGTCACTTAGTGGCTGTGAAGCGAATCCTTAGATATTTAGTTGCTACGCCTTGCTTCGGGATCTGGTATCCAAAGGGGTCTAACTTTGACTTGATTGGGTACTCAGATTCCGACTATGCTGGATGTAAGGTCGATAGGAAGAGTACATCGGGGACGTGCCAATTCTTAGGAAGGTCCCTGGTGTCATGGAATTCTAAGAAACAAACATCCGTTGCCCTATCCACCGCTGAGGCCGAGTACGTTGCCGCAGGTCAGTGTTGCGCGCAACTACTTTGGATGAGGCAAACCCTCAGGGACTTTGGCTACAATCTGAGCAAAGTCCCACTCCTATGTGATAATGAGAGTGCTATCCGCATAGCGGAAAATCCTGTTGAGCACAGCCGCACAAAGCACATAGACATCCGGCATCACTTTTTGAGAGACCACCAGCAAAAGGGAGATATCGAAGTGTTTTATGTTAGCACCGAGAACCAGCTAGCCGATATCTTTACCAAGCCTTTAGATGAAAAGACCTTTTGCAGGCTGCGTAGTGAGCTAAATGTCTTAGATTCGCGGAACTTGGATTGAATTGTAGCATACATGTATTTATGCCTTTGATCATGTCCCTTCTGCATATTGTTGCTTATTATGGTGCTCAAGTTGTACAAACACTCCCTGGACCTCACAAGTCCGTTGCAATGTGATGCACATGTTTAGGGGGAGATGTGTTACAACTTGACCCTTTGAGACTAACCATATGTTTGAGTTTGCTTGTGTTAGTCACAAAGGAGAATTGAAAGGGAAAAGGTGGACTTGGACCATGAAAGACTTCCACTGCACTCCGATGAGAGGGTAACTTATCCCAAGTCCATCTCATTAACTCTTATTGCCATTTGCTCTTAAGTGAAGATTTTGGTGAGGCAATGGGGTTAAAGGGCCAAGATTGATCCCGTTTTGGTGCTTGATGCCAAAGGGGGAGAAAATAAAGGCCAAAGCAATAAATGGATCAGCTACCACTTGAGAGATTTTGAAAGTAGTAGAATAGAGTTTTTGATTTGTCAAAATTCTTAAGTTGTCTCTCTTAAAAGTTGGCTTCTTGTGGGGAGAAGTATTGATTATGGGAAAAAGGGGGAGTTTTTGAAATTCTTGATCAATATCTTTTTGAATGACTCTCTTTATGCTTAAACATGTGTGTTTAACTTAGAGATAGAGATTTGTGTTTGATTTGCAAAAACAAACCAAGTGGTGGCAAAGGATGATCCATATATGCCAAAATTGAATAACACCTAAATTTATGTCATTTGAATTGAGTCTGCACTTGTTCTAGTGGCTTTATGTTGTGTTGGCATAAATCACCAAAAAGGGGGAGATTGAAAGGGAAATGTGCCCTTGGGCCATTTCTAAGTATTTTGGTGATTTAGTGCTCAACACTGGTGCCTAATTGTAAAATGGGACAAAGTACCAATCATGGAGAAAAGGTATGTTTCTAACCCTTAGTACATTGGTTTTGTGTACTAATATATTTGTCTAAGTGTTAGAAACAGAAAAGGAGATGAAAAGAAAAGAGGAGAAAGTCTTGGCTGTGTGCAGCCAAGACCCAGCTCGGCCTGGAGCACCGGACTGTCCGGTGTGCACCGGACAGTGTCCGGTGCGCCAGGCTGCCTCGGCTCAAACTGGCCGCTCTCGGGAATTCGCCGACGACGTACGGCTATAATTCACCGGACTGTCCGGTGTGCACCGGACTGTCCGGTGAGCCAACGGTCGGCCAGGACCAACGGTCGGCCGCGCGATCATCGCGCGACACGTGGCCGAGCCAACGGTCGGGAAGGAACACCGGACTGTCCGGTGTGCACCGGACATGTCCGGTGCGCCAACTGAGCGCAGATCTGGAGCAGCCAGCAACGGTCAGAAGTGCTGTTTTTGGAAACAAATCGGGCACCGGACAGTGTCCGGTGTGCACCGGACTGTCCGGTGCGCCACGAGACAGAAGGCAAAGATGGCCTTCCAGATTTGTTCCCAACGGCTCCTAGCTGCCTTGGGGCTATAAAAGGGACCCCTTGGCGCATGGAGGATGTACCCAAGCATTCCTTGAGCACTCTTGATCACTCACACATCAATCTTGCGCACTTGTTTGACATTCTAGTGATTTGAGCTCCGTTCTAGTGTGTTAGCCTCTTGAGCTCAAGTCTGGGTTTTGTGTGTGCGTATTCGCTGTGATCTTTGTGTTGTGTGTGAGTTGCTAATCCCTCCCTTACTCCGTGATTCTTTGTGAACATCTTTTGTAAGGGCGAGAGGCTCCAAGTTGTGGAGATTCCTCGCAAACGGGATTGAGATAAGAACAACAAAACACCGTGGTATTCAAGTGGGTCTTTGGACCGCTTGAGAGGGGTTGATTGCAACCCTCGTCCGTTGGGACGCCACAACGTGGAAGTAGGCAAGCATTGGCTTGGCCGAACCACGGGATAAACCACCGTGTCCCTCTGTGCTTGATTCTTGTGGTATTGTGTTTTGTTGAAGACTTCACCTTAGCCACTTGGCATTAACTGTGCTAACGCTTAACAAGTTTTTGTGGCTTAAGTTTGAAGTTTTTACAGGATCACCTATTCACCCCCCCCTCTAGGTGCTCTCAACCACCCTCAACCACACATCTGCATCAAGTGGGTCCTCCGACCTGGTAAACAGTGGCGACTGGGTGCTGAGAAACTCCTGGTAAGTAGCAGCGACGGGGTGACGCTGATGGTCTCCACCATACTGCTGAGGTGGTGGCTGTCGCTGAGCTAGCTGCCTCAGAATCTCATTCTGCTGGGCCATGAGCTCCTGCAGAGTGGGAGGCGGTGGCGGTGGAGGAACGTGCTCATTCTGTCCACGGCGCGCTCTCCCAGCCATCTGAAAAAGCCACATGGTTGCTTAATAACACATCTCCAAACTTAAGGTTCGAACATGGTAGGGGAGTCAAAGTAGTTGATAGATTTCAAATAAACCAAACGAGAACATGATCCTTCCATCCGAATTTAAATTACCATCAGTCATCCCTAAACATCCAAAAGAGTTTCACTACTGGTTACATTAAGGAGCAAAAAGACTCAACTCTACCTAGCCTAGTACCCTAAGGGTGCAAAAGCTAAGCTAGCGGCGAGGAGTCCAACTATCACGATCCTCTAGTACTAGTCTGGCATCTACTGAGCGAACGAGGCGACGCTAGACTCGGGGGAAGGTGGTCTCCCTGAGCCCGCGGTGTCTACACTGGAGGCAGATTCGTCTCCTCCCTCGATGTCGACGTCCTCGTCAGCCTCCGCATCATGGATCTCTTGGTGATGCATGTCCAGATGCGCATTAGCCTCTGCTAACTGCTGCTGAGTGTTGAGGAGCTGATCCTCGAGGACCTCTATGGTATTCTCCCTGGTACCCACCAGCTCTTCCAACTCATGAGCCTCGTCAGTCAGCTGCTCCACCTGTAAATCCTTCTCCACCAGCTCCTGAGATAAATCCACCACGAGCTCCTCCCGGTTATCCAGGGTGATCTTGGTGTCCTCCAGTAATGCCATCAGGTGGGACATGGCCTCCCCACGCATCACTTGCAGACGATACAGAGCGTTCATGCACCGTACCGACAAGTGTGCCGTGTGGCCTGGGTAGAGAGCCCAGATGTCCTTGGCATGCTCCACCCGGTCCTTCCACATCGGGTCGTCCTCCTTCTCCGCAGGGAACAGCCCAATGGGGTGAGTAGCCAATTCCAAGGGGTGAAATCCACAGAAGGTGGTCAGTCCATGCAGAGCGATAGCCTCAATAGTGTCCTCAGCCCGGTATCCATAGGACTCGGAGTCCAGTGAACGCCAGCCTGGCTGCAAGGGATGAGGCTCCAAGGTCATCCTCACCCTGCAGCGAGGTACCCGGTGCTTTTCAAATAGCTGCACCGCGTACTGAGGGGGTGTCGAATATCCTGCCCCCTGAAGCACCTCCCACAAGATGCGGGGAAAACCCTCTCGTGCAAGTCCGTCAGTGTGGGTCAGTGCACCTCCATCCTCAGAGGATCCGTGGGAAGTCATCTGTGCACGGTTAAGCGTAAGTAAAGGAAAAGAAGTAAAAAGAACAAGGAAAACAAAACTCAACCTGTTTCTGGTTAAAAGAAAAAGGTATTGAGGGCCTAGTTGACTGCTATCTCACCTTTAAGTCCTTTTTATTTGGTCAATTATTTACTTAATGAAGAATGCATGCACGCACGTCCTGAACGGCCTCACAAGAAAATAAAAGGAATAGGAAAAACTCCCATCCTGTAAAAGTGGCCTGTAGGGCCTAGTCACTTAGCCACCTAGCTACCCTTCTATTATCCTAAGGCTTCACGTCCTAGGTCTATCCTGCTCGCCCTACTATCTATCCAACATTGTTTCTATCCAGTTTTATTTTTAGAAAAGGGATGGTGTTTAGGATTTATTGATTCCTCTGTGGTGGTACAAGCTCCGATACCAGCTGTGGCGGAACTGCCCGAATTATTCCGACTTAAGTGCCTAAGTCCGACCTTAGAGGCTAGACCACACTTAAATGGGAATAACCCGTCAATCCCTCGGATCTAGTCCAACACGGCCACTGACAGGATCAAGTACCACAGTCTCACTCGATGGTGAGTCACAGAGCAAATACAATAAAGCATAACACCATGCATGGAAGAGTATTAAATTATTACATCACCATTGTCACCATCGGAGTTTTTGCAAAAGTAGCCATCATTGTTCGGAATGCAGCGGAATAAAACTAACGATAAATAAATGAAGAGATGGGGAAGCCTGTCCCATCACTCCTCATGCTCCTCCTCAGCCGAGGCAGGGTCCCACTCGACAGTCCAACCCGGTGGCAGGGTGGATGGCCAAGTCACTCCAGCAACCATGTCCTCCAGAGAACCTGTAAAATTATGCCACAAGCAAGGCTGAGTATACTAATACTCAGCTAGACTTACCCGGTGTGAGGAGTCTATACTCCTCTACCTCTAGACATGCAGCTGTTTGGCTGTGGGGTTTGGTTGCCAAAAGCACTAGCTGAGTTTCTAAATCAAGATTTTAACTTAATCAAAGTTAAGTGTGACTCTCTTAAGGCTAAAAAGTGTACTATCTATTCATACATAGTAGCAAGCATTATTAGCAATCAACAGTTTGTATCATCTCATCACAGTTTCACTTCTTACTCAATGCAGTACAAGGGATCAAGCAGTCTCATTAGCTGCGAGAAGCAGACGATTCGAATCGAGTTTTTATCCTTGCAAGGTAAACCTAAACACACGACATGTAGGGGCACTCCGTCCCCACACACATCAACCGTCCCCATCGATTCCCTGGCAGCAGATCAGGGCTCACCGCCTTGGCGTACAATGCCTCACTGACCCCGACTGGCCGTCGTGCAGTGACCGCACTTGTACCCACCATAACCGGAATGGGAGACTACGTCTCAGGTCGCGTGAGGGGGTATGTCCACTGGCAGGTTCAATCAGGTACTAGGTTTACCGATTTACCATATTTCTCGGTATGTGTTTAGTACGTTCAAACGCTTGACACAGGTATCCGCACGTTAATCCTTATTCCATTTTCCATCTCGTGGACAACCAATCCCCATGGATTGTGGTCCACCAACTAGTATTCTGACAGTATGAAAGTGGGTACAATCAATTTCCTGATCTCGCGCGAGTGCTAGAAAAATCACTCGTCTTCTACCGAGACCCTAATTAAATAAAGCAGCTACTCGACCTGTCATACTAGTATTCATCTCAAAAGGATTCCTGAGATCATGCAACTAGGGTTTCAAATAATTCCTACACCTAAGTGCACAATCAATCCTACAATCATTAAGTGAAGTAAAATAGCATAAATAATGGGTTATGCATAAAACCGGGGCTTGCCTTCCAAAGCAGTGGCAGGCAGGTCCTCTGGTGCAGGCTCTGGTGCTGGGTCTGGGGCAACCTCCTGGGCAGCTCCTTGCTCCGGCACGAGGACGTACTCTCCGTCAGCAAGATTACAGTCTATCGAAATGCAATGAACATGTATGTCATGATTATGCAAAATTTAAGAACATTAAGCTACAGAATTTACGTCAAGAATTAACTTAGGGTTTCTTGGCTACGAGGGCCTTCTAGTGGTATATATAGACTTATCACCTTTTTGGTTTAGGTTTTCTTTCTAAAATACATATTGGATTTGTATTGCCTCTATAAATTTCAGTGGTCAATTATAAAGATCTTAAGAGGACATTAAGTTCCATCATCCATTTTCCCTTCTTAATTTCCACCTAGGGTTTCTAGTAGGGGTTTTGAACTATGATAGTAGTTTAAAAATTTCCAAAAATTCTGTAAAAATTACAGTGGGTGGTCACTGGCTATACTAGCTTGTCTTTAAAATTTGAGGCTTAAAGTATAAAAGCTAACCTTTACCCAAAAATAACAATGGTTAGGTAAATGGGGCCACTTTACACTACAAGTCCTTTATTAAAGTGGTTTCTGACTTAATGGTTATTTTTGCTGGCCTCTAGTAGTGATGAAAAGCTCTTGTGCCAAAAATGACAGAGAGCTACATGGTGGTTAATTAATGGTGAATTTCTAAACTTGGGTGCAAAAAGAGTGATTAGAACTAACTTGTCATTTGAAAAATATCAAACAACAGATTTCAGATTTTTCTTAAGTTCTCATTATCAACACATTAGTTATCCTAAGGTTTGGGGAGGTTTCACCTTAGGAATATTTTTGTAGGGTTTTTCTAAGTTATCCCTATTTTTTTCCATTTAAAAGGTATCTTGTTTATTTTACACTACAACAGGGTATGACATATTTTTCCAGTGAACTATATTGACTAAGTATCTCAACAAAAATAGGTGTGCCCTCTGGTTTATCCTTTATATTACCTTTTCTATTTTCCTTAAACTTAAGCATATTCTAGAATAAGGGGTTAAAATTATCTTAAAGTAATAGACAGAGAGGTTTAACATTTTTAACTAAGTTAGTGAGTGAATATAAACTTCTCCAAATTTTTCTAACCCTAGTTAAATAGTACAACTATTTTTCTTGCTATTATTAAGCTTTTGGCCAAAACTGAAAATAAATCAGAACCTTGTATCCTTCTCTAGTTCATATGGGGTTTTATATTTTTCTTAGACAGGTTACATTATTTAGAGTCTGGCAAAATTGGTTTGACCAAATTTGGATGATTTAAACAAAAGTTATGCATTTTCACAGTTGATATTCAATTTAAAAACATATTTACTTAAGGTTTTCTGGAAAAACCAGTTTGCACCGAGACCCCTGGGGTTAAATGGATTCAAAACTCGCAGATCTACCCCCGGGTTACTATTCACCTGAGTCTTTGGCTTTGCACTTAACCCCCTGGGTTTCTCTCCCTCTCACCCGCGGTCCCTCCCCTAATCCAAACAGTGGCCGTAGAAAAGAAAGGACGACGCGGCTTACCGGCGACGAGGGAGGTCCGGCGAGGTGGTCAGCGACACTCGGGAGGTTGCGGCGGTCACGTCGATGTGCGGGTCGCCGCTGGAGGTGGTCGGAGCTGCTTGGTCCACGTGCGCAGGCGGGCGAGCTCGTCGGCGGCGTGCGCTCCGGCCTATCCACGGCGGTATGGTTCAATCCAGGGGTACGAGGAGCATCACGGGATGACGTAGAGGCCATACACGCAAGGAATCGAGAAATGGCGGAGGGATTTACCCGGTCCACGCGCGCCGGCGGGTTCTTGAAGTCCGGCGAGCGCGATTCGGCCACTCCGGTGACGCAGGCTCTCGGTTCAAGCTTGAGCAAGGCTCACGGCTTCACCAGGAAGCTAACCGAAGGCTTGGATCGAACGGAGGGAGGCTGGAGAGGGGTTGGCCACGACGGTGGTCTTCGGCCGGCACTGGCGGGCCGCGGGGAGGTCGCCGGAGGCGAGGGCTGGCCTGGGCGAGTCCGGTGAGGTACTTAGGAGGCACTGGGGAAGGTAACCGAGCACTGGGGTGGGTTTTATAGGCGCGGACGCGGCCGAGGCGCCGGCTTGGCTCGGGCGCGGCGCGGGGCGCGCGCGGGCGTGCTCTGGCGTGCTCAGAGCGCGTCGAACACGTGGCGCTTGGCTTCTGCCCGTGTTCTTCGCTCTGCTGAGCGACCAAGCGTACGAATCTCGCCATGTCGACTGTGAAGGATCTCTTCCCTGCACCTAGAGCTACCTATTTCATGTGAGTTCCAAGGGAGGATACGCCCTAGGTTAGGAGATAGACCGGCGCCAAGTTTGGTTTGTCTCACTGCACACTCCGCGACAAAACCGATGTCAAAGCTTGTCAAATGTCCGAGTCTTGGTTTCAAATTTTTCCAGGGGGTGCCTTAAGTGGTATAGCACATTTTTGGTATAGAACCCAAGTGGTTTTGGCGCCATTTTCAAAGTGAACACGGCTGGTCTTTGAAGTAGGGTTAAAATGTGACTTAGAGAAAACTAGAGAGCTCTAGCTCTCTCTCCTCTTGGAGATTTGAAATGGGGTTTCTCCAGGGGCCTTTTTGCAATATTTCCTTCCCCTAAATGCTGGTTACAAGTCACTTAAGGTTTGGGTAAAAGTTACACATGTTTTACCCACTTGATCACTCTCTTTCCCCCCCCTTACATAGGGTTTTGGAAGGCATGGCTTTGAAGAAATCTAGGGTTCTTCTCCCCCTATTATCCAAGATAGTAAATGTGCAAGGGTTTAGGGTAAAATTTCTCATGTCATGTGCAACTTAATCATAACATGAGCCCCAAGGTTCTTATGTGCTGCCCTAAGCCTTTATCTTATGTGATCACAGCTTCTAGTGCCAAGGTGGCCCTTAGCCATGGTAACATTTGGGTGTTACAACCAGGAACGTTTCACCCGTCTTGCAGACATTACAGATCATCGGAGATAAAGATATGCGGAAGCGAATTACATAAACTTACATTTATTTCAAAAAGCAAGCTTAAGGTAAGTTATTACAGACCAGTTCTAAAAGTGAGTGCATAAAAGTAATAATTATACAAACCAGGGAGACACAAACTTCTCCCGAAAGACTATAACAAAAGATTCTAGATGGAGGACCGAGTCCTCCCGCACTTCAGTCTTGGTTTTCTCCCTTGGGAACCACCTTAGCACAGAACCAGCAAAAGTCTGCTACTTCCCCACCTAAAAACAACAAAGGGATAAACCCTGAGTATGGAATTACTCAGCAAGTCTTACCCGACTAAAAAAAAGACTCTCAAGGGTATGCTGGTTATATGGGAGTCAAGGTAAGGCTTCTCAAGAATCAAAGACTCTATTTTGCAGAAATGCTTACTAAAGTGGATCCTTAAAAATCCAATTTTATTTGTCAAGTTAGGTAGAATTACCTGCACTAGAGTTCTTTCTACCCTAGTTCAATCACTGGTCCTGCACTAGCCAATTTCTTAACCAAAAACCCATCATCTTTAGTGGAATGCTACGTGTAGGGCAGTGACCAAGTCTTCATAACCGCGAAGGTACGGCGATCCGAATCGATTATACTCAGCTGAGGATCTCCAATCACACGACATATGTAGCACTTAACCCTTGCATATGTCAACCCGCCACCGGGGTTCTTAAGACCGGATCAGGTTCACGCAAACCGAGAGCACAGATACACCACCGTCCAGCCTCTTGCCACGGAGGGTACACGCTACTCTCGCCACCGCTCCACTCCCATTTCGTGTTATCTTATTCCGGCCTTAGTCTGCCCGAGGCAAGGCTTACCCATGACGAGGCATGTGACCAGTTAAAGGGTCCTCGATCATCAAGCCTACATCGACAAGGTCCTTAATCGACTCAGACGGAGACACTACACCGAGACTCTCTTCTCGTGCAAGTCACCCGCCCGGTCTCAGCTTACTCATTTCAAACCCAAAGTTTGGTACCTGACAGAGGTACATCTTTTCCGATGTTGAATCCATCACGGCCGTGATGGATCCACCATCAAGTTTTATTTTCGAAAACATCCCTCCCACTTTGCCAAACATCTTTTGTAAAACAAATCCTTTTGTTTTTCTAAAGCAATACTAAGCAAAGTAAAACCTTTTTGTAAAAACAGGATTTCAAGGAGGGTAATCAAAATCAAGGAAGGCAATGCAGGAATTGTTTAATCAATCAACTCCTATCACCTAATGCAGCAAGTAAGTGAGAAAGATTTTAAAGACATCAAGGAAGGTGGAAAATGCACCGGGGCTTGCCTTTGTTATCAGAGGTGTCTTGCTCGGATCCACAGATATCAAAATAAAAGCAGTTATCCGCTTGAGGATCAGAGGTGGGTGGTATCCCTTCTTCAAAAACTTCTTCTTCTTCTTCTTGCTCTAATATAACCATATACATGCATAAGAATGGATGTCATGGAATGCTCATGAGGATGCAAAGATAGCATAAACTTGTTATTTATGTCTTGAGTACAACTTTCCTTCACGGTACTCCGAGAACCTAGGGTTTCCGGAGTCAGTAAAGGAGTTCATGGAGCAGGGGGGGTGGTTTTGGGTTTAGTGATCAAACAAGGTCCAAATCAAACCAAACTCTACCCATGGCTTCTAAATAATGTGATAAGCTCACATAAAAAGTTTGGGAAATTTTGGACTTATTATTTATTCTCTAAAAATCCAGAATCAATAGTTTAGGCTATTTTAAATATCCTAAAATTCCCTGTTCAAACTAAAAATCATGAAACTATTTTTATTAAATACTATGGAAAATAACAAGCCTAGGAAAATTGGTCTCATAATTTTAGGATTTTTCTACTATTTTCTACAGTTTTTCAAAGTTCTGCTGAAAAAGAAAAGGAAAAACTCTTAAACAGTACTGGGCCGCTTCTGGTCCAGCCGGCCCAAGCCCGGGCGGATTCGCGCGCGCGCCCGCGCCCGCGAGGCGACTTTGCGCAGAGGCCCTCGGGTTTTTAGTTAACTGGAAATGAGTTCTTTTACTATTTCACAGAGTCGCTGACAGTTCACGAAAAGGTCCCTGGGTTCTTGTCAATTCACAACACGAGGTCCTCGACGGTGCTCAGCGCGGCCGCGCTCCGGCGAGCAAGCAGACCGGCCGATTGGGGCAGCGGCTGAGCTCTTCGAGCGGTGGACATGGAATTGGGGTTAGCCTAACTACTTCCCCTAACTTAATTGCGCTATTAGTGGATCATAGAGCTCCGGCCACGGTGACCGTAAGCAAAACGGCGAAGTGATCCTGTTCCCGGCGATGTGCGCCGGTCTAGTTCAATTGAAGGGGTCGGGAAGCATCACTGAGGCATGAGAATGCTTAAACGAGGAAGCAACGGGTGGGTACTGACCGGAGTTGGGCTGACGACGGCGAGTTCACTTCTACGGCGGCGGAGAACCGATTTGGGGGAAGTGCAAAATTCAGGCGAGCTGGTGGACAATCGGGTGTGGGAGCGGGTGCGATAGCTTCACAATTTCATGGCGTAACTAGCCCTGCCCTCAATTTATAGGCTCCAAGGACGGTGGCCGGTGAATTTCGAGGAGATGCGCGGCGGTCGGAGGAGATGAAGGTTATCGGCTTCGCGACTACGTGTCTACCGCCGTGGCGGGCTCACCGGCCTTGATGAGACAGCCGTGAGGGGTCACGACGGCACGGAGTAAGAGTTGAGCCACGCGGCACTCGGCCGAGAGGCGGCGGTCGACGGCGAGCGCTTTACCGCGGGCGGTGAGCTAGAGGAGATGTACCGTGGCCGAGCGGGGTGACTTCCAGCTCACCGGTGACGAGGGCCTTTACCGCGGCAGCCTTATCCGGTGACCGCCGAGCACGAATCTTGGCGAGCGGCGATCGACGGCGGCAGCCACCGGCGACGAGAACGAATCGATCTTCTTCAGTTTAAGCGATCACTGTACCATGGCATTGCCCCATCAGAGCTTCTGACCGAGCAAGTCTAGCGTTCTTTTTCCCCAGATTTCATGTGACAACAGGTCCCAGTCTCTATACCAAAGTTGTAGTGCTACATACCAGCTACAACTCCACTATAGGACTTGATCACATTCGAGCACTGGATCATGCTCAAAATCTAGCTTGAAGTTGATGTCAGTCACCTGCTGAACTGAACTTCAGATTAAACAGCCTGACAGCCAGTTTTGGACTGGGTTTTTCTCCAAATTTCTCGTAACAACTATGCTTGCACCCTTTAGCAAAGTTGTTCTCCTATTATTGGTCTTCAACTTTGATGTGGTGACCTAGGGCAAAAACCCTATACTTTGCAAGTTACAAAGCCCCAAAGTTGAGCCCATGCACTGATTTTTCAGACTTAGAGATAAACTCATGTGAGGTCCATTTTGCATTTAGGTCCAAAATTTAGGGTTTGGCTTGCAAAATCACATATTTGTGAATCAAAGGACTTAAAATACTTATTTGGCTTGGTTTTTGCACTTTAGCCCAAAAGTGGACTAATTTTGCACTTAGGCCCCTAGGGTTTGGTTTTAGGGTTTTCCAGGGTTCCAATTAGGGTTTCTGGCATCCCAGGGGTATAAATGTGATTCAACTTTATTGTTGGGGTCACTTTATGACTTTTACCCTAAAGCCTTTAGGTTTTCTCAACTTTGGTTAAGTTTTACCCCTTTAACCACTATTTAGGGTTAAGTCCTTAAACCAGGGTCCTATTTGTAAAACAGTAAAACAATACAACTTGTTTGAAATTTTTGCCTAGTGAATGCACTCTAGGTGTGTCAAACATATGCAATGCCCATGCTCATGATGCCATGCTCAAGTTTTAGTTATAGTAACACCAGGGGTGTTACAACACCCGCGCGGCCCACTGCACATGCCCCCTCGCGCGCGCGTCGCGGTGTGAGACGCCGACCGGTGGGTCCCCCTCGTCAGTCACGCCTGTTTGTTCTCGCGCTCCTTCGCGCCGACAGCTGGCCCTCGCTCGTCTGTCTCGCGCGCGCGCGCTGAACTCACACCGACACTCGGGGCCCACGTGCCATCCTCTGCGCTCCGCCTGTGTCTCTGTCGCGCGGGCCCGCGTTGTCATCACCCGAACTCCACGCGGGACTCACCTACCTCGCGCACTTCCCGCCGCCATGGCCGGTGGATCATGGATGACTCCTTCCGCCCTCGTGCCGAGTCCACGAGCGTTAAATGGGTGGCCTACGCGCCCTACTCCGCCTCTCCCATCTACCCAGCGCCGACCCGAGCTCACTGCTAGCCCCTAAACGCGCCACCACACCGATTCGCGCCGCCGCCGGTGAACCTCGTCGCTGCCGGACCTCTGTCCTCGGAGTGGGGACAAGGAGGGCCATTGGTACCTGGGGCAATCGTCCGCGGCCACTGTGGGAGGTCGGGACCTGCGGTGCGCGCGCAATTCCTCGCCGGAGGCGCATCGTCGCCGCGGACCCGCCATTCCCCGTGGCCAGGCTCGCCTGCGCAATAATCCGCGGTGAGAACTCCACCCCTATCTTCACCATGTCGGTCTCGTCATGTAGAACGGTCCAATTTTAGGTTTTGGGCAGGGATTAGCCGGATTGCGTGCCGCCGGCGAGCGATCCGCCGTGAGCAGTGCGCCACCGCCGCCGTGCTCACTGTAGATTGGGGCGCGCGAGCTTGGCCGTCGATTCTCTGTTGGACGGTCGGGATTAGAAAACCGAATAACGCTTCGGCCAGGGCATATAGCGTCCGTTGGATGAATATCCAGTGGCGGGATGTGGCTCCAGCATTCATTAGATCTAAACCGTAGGATCTAGATCCTGTGGTCATCGTGGCGTACCGTTTCATAATAAGTTAAATCTAATCCTGGCGGCTGATTTCGGATCGGACGGCTCTGAATCAACGATACCCCTTCGCGGTGCACTTTTGCATAAGAGCCCCTCGGTTTATTTAAAAACAACCCGCAGTCCATTGGAATTGTTCTCTGTGTCTTAGGTAATTTGCGCAGAGACCCCTGAGCTTTCTGAAATTCGTGCGCTCAGTTCAGAGATCATGAAAATCAAATAAATAAATTCAGAAATAGATTTTTAATATAAAAACAATTCCTAGAACTTATTTAATCCATAGAAAATTCATTTTTAGTCCAAATCACTCCATTCCAGTTTCTAAAATTTTGTAATAATGTTCTCTATCATATAGTGGCTCTGTTTTGGCATGAAAACAGTAAGAAAAATTATTTATCATTTAATCCTATTTTAATCACATTAAACCTTAGGAAATTCATAACTTGAAACCTATAACTCCAAATTTAGTGATTCCAGTTCCTATGATTTCATTTTAATGTGTAGATTTTTACTGTATATTTTATTCATTTGTTTGGTGTGATGTTGATTTTGGCTATACTATGTATGTATTGCGTTGATGCGAGTAGACGAGCAAGCCACTGTGGAAACTGAGGTTCAACAAGTAGAAGTAGCTGAGCAGGAGCTCATTGAAGGCAAGTTGTGCCCTTGATCACTTACTTTTCCTAGCCATGTTCTTATTAATTTTAATGATCTGCATAGGTTAATTTTGATGGGATCCTTTAGGTTACCCCAGTTTTGGTTATCTTTATACCTTGTTCACCCCTGAAATATTTTTGGGTAGTACTTGCTATTGCTTTATGTGGATTTGGGTATGAAGATACACTATTCATAATTATTCTGTTATTATCTTGTTATTATTACTGTTCATGTTAAGATCATTAAATTAATGGGAACATGGAGCGACCACCCGGGAAAACAGTGCTACCACAAGGGTTTAATGGGACGCCCTTGGCTGATTAACTAGGAAAGCTAGTGGAGGTCTTCCTTACCCGAAAGGGGCAAGGGCAGTAGGGGAGTGGTCAGTGTAGGGAGGTCCTTGTTTGATTTTGCTGCGATGGCGGTCAGGCAAGAACCCTGCACTGGAGCTTCCTATAAACTGTAGCGGGATTTCTAAAGCTAGTGGAACTTTGTAAAGGCCTCGTAGTGTTACCCTGTCTCGCCTCCTCGGTAGAGGTGTATAGGATTGGCCGTCTCTTGGCAGATGGGTAACATGACTTGTGGGTAAAGATGCGCAACCTCTGCAGAGTGTAAAACTAGTATACTAGTCGTGCTCACGGTCATGAGCGGCTCGGACCCTCACATGATTAATTGTGGAACTTAAATTCAATTTGACATTTGCATCGCATTTGGGATTCTTTTACTATTACTGTTCTTTATTATTATTAAGGTTTGGTATTTACTTACACCTAGTAATTGCTAATAAAACTTTGACCAACTTATAAAAGCAATGCTCAGCCTCAGCCTTTACTTCATTGAATAGCCTTACACTTCATGGACTCCCACCTTTGGTGAGTTCATGCCACATTGTTCCCCACGACTTGTTGAGCTATGAACGTATGTGAGCTCACTCTTGCTGTCTCACACTGAGAGCACCTAGAGGGGGGGGGTGAATAGGTGATCCTGTAAAAACTTCAAACTTAAGCCACAAAGACTTGTTAAGTGTTAGCACGATTATTGCCAAGTGGCTAAGGTGAAGTCTCAACAAAACACAGTACCACAAGAAAATCAAGCACAGAGGTGACACAGTGGTTTTATCCCGTGGTTCGGCCAAGACCAACGTTTGCCTACTCCACGTTGTGGCGTCCCAACGGACGAGGGTTGCAATCAACCCCTCTCAAGCGGTCCAAAGACCCACTTGAATACCACAATGTTTTGTTGTTCCTTTCACTATCCCGTTTGCAAGGAATCTCCACAAATTGGAGTCTCTTGCCCTTACAAGTATATGATCACAAAGAAAGCACAGAGTAAGGGAGGGAAGCAACACACACAAATCCACAGCAAAAGCGCACACACACGGCCGAGAATCGAGCTCACAAGACTATCTCAGAGTTCTCACTTAGAACAGAGCTCGAATCACTTAGAAACACAAACGAATGCGCAGAGACTTAGTGTGGATGATCAAGAATGCTCAAAGGTTGCTTGTGTATCTCCTCCATGCGCCTAGGGGCTCCTTTTATAGCCCCAAGGCAGCTAGGAGCCGTTGAGAGCAAATCCGGAAGGCCATCCTTGCCTTCTGTCGTCGGGGGCACCGGACAGTCCGGTGCACACCGGACACTGTCCGGTGCCCGATTTGTTTCCTTATCTGGCGCTGCCGACCGTTGCAGACCGTTGGAGATCTGAGAGCCGTTGGCGCACCGGACATGTCCTGTGCACACCGGACAGTCCGGTGCCGTCTTCCGACCGTTGGCTCCGCCACGTGTCCCGCGCAGATTGCGCGGCCGACCGTTGGCCCGGCCGACCGTTGGCTCACCGGACAGTCCGGTGCACACCGGACAGTCCGGTGAATTTTAGCCGTACGCCGTCGGCCAATTTCCCGAGAGCGGCCAGTTCGAGCCGAGGCAGCCTGGCGCACCGGACACTGTCCGGTGCACACCGGACAGTCCGGTGCTCCAGACCGAACTGGGTCTTGGCAGCACACAGCCAAGTCTTTTCTCCTCTTCTTCTTTCTGTTTCTAACACTTAGACAAATATATTAGTACACAAAACCAATGTACTAAGGCTTAGAAACATACCTTTACTTCATGATTTGCACCTTGTTCATCCATGTACATAAATTCACAATTAAGCACATGTGTTGGCACTCAATCACCAAAATACTTAGAAATGGCCCAAGGGCACATTTCCCTTTCAATCTCCCCCTTTTTGGTGATTTATGCCAACACAATATAAAGCAACTAGAACAAGTGCAAACTCACTTCAAATAAAACTTAAATTTATTTTGAATCAATTTTGGCATATATGGATCATCCTTTGCCACCACTTGGTTTGTTTTTGCAAATCAAACTCAAATCTCTATCTCTAAGTTAAACACACATGTTGAAGCATAAAGAGAGTCATTCCAAGAGAGATTGATCAAAGATTTCAAAAACTCCCCCTTTTTCCCATAATCAATACTTCTCCCCACAAGAAGCCAACTTTTGACAAGAGAGACAACATAAGAATTTTGACAAACCAAAAACTCTATTAACCAAAAACTCTATTCTACTATTTTCAAAATCTCTCAAGTGGTAGCTGATCCATTTATTGCTTTGGCCTTTATTTTCTCCCCCTTTGGCATCAAGCACCAAAACGGGATCAATTTTGGCCCGTTAACCCCATTGCCTCACCAAAATCTTCAATTAAGAGCAAATGGCAATAAGAGTTAAAGAGATGGACTTGGAATAAGTTACCCTCTCATCGGAGTGCAGTGGAAGTCTTGCATGGTCCAAGTCCACCTTTTCCCTTTCAATTCTTCATTGAGACTAAATCAAACAAACTCAAACATATGGTTAGTCTCAAAGGGTCAAGTTGTAACACATCTCCCCCTAAACATGTGCATCACTTTGCAACGGACTTGTGAGGTCCAGGGAGTGTTTGTACAACTTGAGCACCATAATAAGCAACAAAATTGCAGAATGAACATGATCAACGGCATAAATACATGTATGCTACAATTCAATCCAAGTTCCGCGAATCTAAGACATTTAGCTCACTACGCAGCCTGCAAAAGGTCTTCTCATCTAAAGGCTTGGTAAAGATATCGGCTAGCTGGTTCTCGGTGCTAACATAAAACACTTCGATATCTCCCTTTTGCTGGTGGTCTCTCAAAAAGTGATGCCGGATGTCAATGTGCTTTGTGCGGCTGTGCTCAACAGGATTTTCCGCTATTCGGATAGCACTCTCATTGTCACATAGGAGTGGGACTTTGCTCAGATTGTAGCCAAAGTCCCTGAGGGTTTGCCTCATCCAAAGTAGTTGCGCACAACACTGTCCTGCGGCAACGTACTCGGCCTCAGCGGTGGATAGGGCAACGGAGGTTTGTTTCTTAGAGTTCCATGACACCAGGGACCTTCCTAAGAATTGGCACGTCCCTGATGTACTCTTCCTATCGACCTTACATCCAGCATAGTCGGAATCTGAGTACCCAATCAAGTCAAAGTTAGACCCCTTTGGATACCAGATCCCGAAGCAAGGCGTAGCTACTAAATATCTAAGAATTCGCTTCACCGCCACCAAGTGACATTCCTTAGGATCGGATTGAAATCTAGCACACATGCATACGCTAAGCATAATATCCGGTCTACTAGCACATAAATAAAGTAAAGACCCTATCATTGACCGGTATGCTTTTTGATCAACGGACTTACCTCCTTTGTTGAGGTCGGTGTGTCCGTCGGTTCCCATCGGAGTCTTTGCGGGCTTGGCGTCCTTCATCCCAAACCGCTTTAGCAGATCTTGCGTGTACTTCGTTTGGGAGATGAAGGTGCCGTCCTTGAGTTGCTTCACTTGGAACCCAAGGAAGTAGTTCAACTCGCCCATCATCGACATCTCGAATTTCTGCGTCATCACCCTGCTAAACTCTTCACAAGACTTTTGATTAGTAGAACCAAATATTATGTCATCGACATAAATTTGGCATACAAAAAGATCACCATCGCAAGTCTTAGTAAAAAGAGTTGGATCGGCTTTCCCAACCTTGAAAGCATTAGCAATTAAGAAATCTCTAAGGCATTCATACCATGCTCTTGGGGCTTGTTTAAGTCCATAGAGCGCCTTAGAGAGCTTACACACGTGGTCGGGGTACCGTTCATCCTCGAAGCCAGGGGGTTGCTCCACGTACACCTCCTCCTTTATTGGCCCGTTGAGGAAAGCGCTCTTCACATCCATTTGGTACAACCTGAAAGAATGGTGAGCGGCATATGCTAGCAAGATACGAATGGACTCTAGCCTAGCCACAGGAGCAAAAGTCTCCTCAAAGTCCAAACCTGCGACTTGGGCATAACCTTTTGCCACAAGTCGAGCCTTGTTCCTTGTCACCACTCCGTGCTCGTCTTGTTTGTTGCGGAACACCCACTTGGTTCCCACAACATTTTGCTTGGGACGAGGCACCAGCGTCCAAACTTCATTGCGCTTGAAGTTGTTAAGTTCCTCCTGCATGGCCAACACCCAATCCGGATCTAGCAAGGCCTCCTCTACCCTGAAAGGCTCAATAGAGGAGACAAAAGAGTAATGTTCACAAAAATTAACTAGTCGAGACCGAGTAGTTACTCCCTTGCTAATGTCACCCAGAATTTGGTCGACGGGATGATCCCTTTGAATCATCGCTCGAACTTGGGTTGGAGGTGCCGGTTGCGCTTCTTCCTCCATCACATGATCATCTTGTGCTCCCCCTTGATCACACGCCTCCTTTTGATGAACCTGTTCATCGTCTTGAGTTGGGGGTTGCACCGTCGTTGAGGAAGAAGGTTGATCTCGTTCATCTTGTTCCTGTGGCCGAACGTCTCCAATCGCCATGGTTCGTATAGCGGCCGTTGGAACATCTTCTTCATCTACATCATCACAATCAACAACTTGCTCTCTTGGAGAGCCATTAGTCTCATCAAATACAACGTCGCTAGAGACTTCAACCAAACCCGATGATTTGTTGAAGACCCTATACGCCTTTGTATTTGAATCATAACCTAATAAAAACCCTTCTACAGCTTTGGGAGCAAACTTAGAATTTCTACCCTTCTTCACTAGAATGTAGCACTTGCTCCCAAAAACACGAAAGTAAGATACATTGGGTTTGTTACCGGTTAGTAGCTCATACGAAGTCTTCTTGAGGAGTCGATGAAGGTAGACCCTGTTGATGGCGTGGCAAGCCGTGTTCACGGCTTCCGACCAAAAGCACTCGGGGGTCTTGAACTCTCCGAGCAACGTCCTCGCCATATCGATTAGCGTCCTGTTCTTCCTCTCTACCACACCATTTTGCTGTGGTGTGTAGGGAGCGGAGAACTCGTGCTTGATCCCTTCCTCCTCAAGAAACTCCTCCACTTGAAGGTTCTTAAACTCGGACCCGTTGTCGCTCCTTATCTTCTTCACCTTGAGCTCAAACTCATTTTGAGCTCTCCTGAGGAAGCGCTTGAGGGTCCCTTGGGTTTCAGACTTATCCTGCAAAAAGAACACCTAAGTGAAGCGGGAAAAGTCATCAACAATAACTAAACCATACTTACTTCCTCCTATGCTTAGATAGGCGACGGGTCCGAAGAGGTCCATATGCAGCAGCTCCAGAGGTTTTGACGTGGTCATCACATTCTTGCTGTGATGCGCTCCTCCCACCTGTTTACCTGCCTGACAAGCTGCACAAGGTCTATCTTTTTCGAAATGCACATTTGTTAGACCTATCACGTGTTCTCCCTTTAGAAGCTTGTGGAGGTTCTTCATCCCCACATGAGCTAAGCGGCGATGCCACAGCCAGCCCATGCAAGTCTTAGCCATTAAGCATGCATCTAGACCGGCCTCTTCTTTTGCAAAATCAACTAAATAAAGCTTGCCGTCTAGTACACCCTTAAAAGCTAGTGAACCATCACATCTTCTAAAGACAGACACATCTACATTTGTAAATAAACAATTATATCCCATTTGACATAATTGACTAACAGATAGCAAATTATATCCAAGACTCTCCACTAAGAATACATTTGAGATAGAATGCTCATTAGAAATTGCAATTTTACCTAACCCTTTTACCTTGCCTTGATTCCCATCACCGAATATAATTGAATCTTGGGAATCCTTATTCTTGACGTAGGAGATGAACATCTTCTTCTCCCCCGTCATATGGTTTGTGCATCCGCTGTCGATAATCCAGCTTGAACCCCCGGATGCATAAACCTGCAAGGCAAATTTAGGCTTGGGTCTTAGGTACCCAACTCATGTTGGGTCCTGCAAGGTTAGCACAAATATCTTTAGGGACCCAAATGCAAGATTTATCTCCCTTGCATCTAGCCCCTAATTTCCTAGCAACTACCTTCTTACCCTTTCTACAAATAGCAAAGGGAGTATTGCAAGCATAATAAATGGTAGAAGGTTTGTTTACAACTTTTCTAGGAACATGAGCAAAATTTCTCCTAGACATATGCGCAACATTTCTCCTACTCATATCTCTATCATGCTTATGAGAGGAACTAGAGGCAAACATGGCATGAGAATCATAAACATGTGAATCAAAATCATTATAAGCATTTCTAGCATGTCTCCTATCATGGTATAAGAAAGCATGGTTCTTTTTAGCACTACTAGCCATAGGGGCCTTCCCTTTCTCCTTGACGAAGATGGGAGCCTTATGGCTTGTTAAGTTCTTGGCCTCTCTCTTGAAGCCAAGACCATCCTTAATTGAGGGGTGTCTACCAACCGTGTAGGCATCCCTTGCAAATTTTATCTTATCAACTTCACTTTTGCTAGTCTTAAGTTGGGCATTAAGACTAGCCAATTCCTCATTTAATTTGGAAATTAAAACCAGGTGTTCACTACAGGCATTAACATCAAAATCCTTACACCTAGTGCAAATCATAACATGTTCTACACAAGAATTAGATTTATTTGCTACTTCTAACTTAGCATTTAAATCATTGTTAACACCTTGTAAAGTCGAAATGGTTTCATGACAGGTAGATAGTTCATAAGAAAGCATTTCATTTCTTTTCACTTCTAAAGCATATGATTTTTGTGCCTCTACAAATTTATCATGTTCATCATACAATAAATCCTCCTGCTTTTCTAAAAGCCTATCCTTTTCATTCAATGCATCAATCAATTCATTGATTTTATCTATCTTAGATCTATCTAAGCCCTTGAACAAGCATGAATAATCTATGTCATCATCATCACTAGACTCACTATCACTAGAAGAAGTATAAGTGGAGTCTTGAGTACTCACCTTCTTCTCCCTTGCCATAAGGCATGTGAGACGCTCGTTGGGGAAGAGGGAAGACTTGTTGAAGGCAGTAGCAGCGAGTCCTTCATTGTCGGAGTCGGAGGAGGAGCAATCCGAGTCCCACTCCTTTCCTAGATGCGCCTCGCCCTTTGCCTTCTTATATTGCTTCTTCTTCTCTCTTTTGTTCCCCTTTTCCTGGTCACTTTCATTATCGGGACAGTTAGCGATAAAATGGCCAAGCTTACCGCATTTGAAGCATGAGCGCTTCCCCTTTGTCTTGGTCTTGCTTGGCTGCCCCTTGCGACCATTTAACGCCGTCTTGAATCTCTTGATGATGAGAGCCATCTCTTCATCATTGAGTCCGGCCGCCTCAATCTGTGCCACCTTGCTAGGTAGCGCCTCCTTGCTTCGTGTTGCCTTGAGAGCGAGAGGTTGCGGCTCGTTGATCGGACCATTCAAGGCGTCGTCCACATACCTCGCCTCCTTGATCATCATTCGCCCGCTAACGAATTTCCCAAGAACTTCTTCGGGCGACATCTTGGTGTACCTGGGATTTTCACGTATATTGTTCACCAAATGAGGATCAAGAACGGTAAATGACCTGAGCATTAGGCGGACGACGTCGTGGTCCGTCCATCGTGTGCTTCCGTAGCTCCTTATCTTGTTGATAAGGGTCTTGAGCCGGTTGTATGTTTGTGTCGGCTCCTCGCCCCTTATCATTGCGAACCTTCCAAGCTCACCCTCCACCAACTCCATCTTGGTGAGCAAGGTGACGTCGTTCCCCTCATGAGAAATCTTGAGGGTGTCCCAGATTTGCTTGGCGTTATCCAAGCCGCTCACTTTATGATATTCATCCCTGCACAAAGAAGCTAGAAGAACAGTAGTAGCTTGTGCATTCTTATGAATTTGTTCATTAATGAACATGGGACTATCCGAACTATCAAAGTGCATTCCACTCTCTACAATCTCCCATATACTAGGATGGAGAGAGAATAGGTGACTACGCATTTTGTGGCTCCAAAATCCGTAGTCCTCTCCATCAAAGTGTGGGGGCTTGCCGAGTGGAATGGAGAGCAAATGAGAATGTGAACTTTGCGGAATACGAGAGTAATCAAAGGAAAAGTTCGAATTAACCGGTTTCCTTCTCTCGTAGTCGTTGTGGTCCTCATCCTTTTGGGAAGAAGTAGACTCGTCGCTGTCGTAGTAGACGATCTCCTTGATGCGCCTTGTCTTCTTCTTCTTCCCTTCCTTCCGTCTTTGGCCCGAGCCGGAGTCGGTAGGCTTATCGTCCTTCGGCTCGTTGACGAAGGATTCCTTCTCTTTGTCATTGATCACAATACCCTTCCCCTTAGGATCCATCTCTTCGGGCGGTTAGTCCCTTTGTGAAGAGAACGGCTCCGATACCAATTGAGAGCACCTAGAGGGGGGGGTGAATAGGTGATCCTGTAAAAACTTCAAACTTAAGCCACAAAGACTTGTTAAGTGTTAGCACGATTATTGCCAAGTGGCTAAGGTGAAGTCTCAACAAAACACAGTACCACAAGAAAATCAAGCACAGAGGTGACACAGTGGTTTTATCCCGTGGTTCGGCCAAGACCAACGCTTGCCTACTCCACGTTGTGGCGTCCCAACGGACGAGGGTTGCAATCAACCCCTCTCAAGCGGTCCAAAGACCCACTTGAATACCACAATGTTTTGTTGTTCCTTTCACTATCCCGTTTGCAAGGAATCTCCACAAATTGGAGTCTCTTGCCCTTACAAGTATATGATCACAAAGAAAGCACAGAGTAAGGGAGGGAAGCAACACACACAAATCCACAGCAAAAGCGCACACACACGGCCGAGAATCGAGCTCACAAGACTATCTCAGAGTTCTCACTTAGAACAGAGCTCGAATCACTTAGAAACACAAACGAATGCGCAGAGACTTAGTGTGGATGATCAAGAATGCTCAAAGGTTGCTTGTGTATCTCCTCCATGCGCCTAGGGGCTCCTTTTATAGCCCCAAGGCAGCTAGGAGCCGTTGAGAGCAAATCCGGAAGGCCATCCTTGCCTTCTGTCGTCGGGGGCACCGGACAGTCCGGTGCACACCGGACACTGTCCGGTGCCCGATTTTTTTCCTTATCTGGCGCTGCCGACCGTTGCAGACCGTTGGAGATCTGAGAGCCGTTGGCGCACCGGACATGTCCTGTGCACACCGGACAGTCCGGTGCCGTCTTCCGACCGTTGGCTCCGCCACGTGTCCCGCGCAGATTGCGCGGCCGACCGTTGGCCCGGCCGACCGTTGGCTCACCGGACAGTCCGGTGCACACCGGACAGTCCGGTGAATTTTAGCCGTACGCCGTCGGCCAATTTCCCGAGAGCGGCCAGTTCGAGCCGAGGCAGCCTGGCGCACCGGACACTGTCCGGTGCACACCGGACAGTCCGGTGCTCCAGACCGAACTGGGTCTTGGCAGCACACAGCCAAGTCTTTTCTCCTCTTCTTCTTTCTGTTTCTAACACTTAGACAAATATATTAGTACACAAAACCAATGTACTAAGGCTTAGAAACATACCTTTACTTCATGATTTGCACCTTGTTCATCCATGTACATAAATTCACAATTAAGCACATGTGTTGGCACTCAATCACCAAAATACTTAGAAATGGCCCAAGGGCACATTTCCCTTTCACACACCCCCCACAGGAGAAGAACAGGTGGTCGAAGAGGAGCCGCCTAACACTGAGGCATTCGATCTGATCTAGGTGGCGTTTCTCAGTTGACATTGGCGCCGACGATCCTTAGTTCGTTTTATGGTTATTCCTTTATTTTGTAATAAGACTTCCGCTATGTAATAAGTACTCTGATGTTATTGACATTTATCTCTATACACTCTGTTATTATATGTGTTGTCTTCTTGGCGCATGTATGAGTTGCACCCAGCTTTGTCCTTTAAAACCGGGTGTTACAGAAGTGGTAGCAGAGGAAATGTTGACTGTAGGACGAAACCTAGATAGAAATGGATAAAACCCTTACCTACTTACCTTACTCTGATTCTTTCTACACTTATCTTGATCCTATCTCACCTTCTACTGTTCTACTCTGATCATTCTTACCTTTTCTACTCTTGGACAAGATGGATTTCACACCTTGGAATCCCTACCCCTATGATATTTTTAAGGGATAGGAAGCCTAAGACAAAATTAAAACTATTTTCTATATTTAAAAATGTTGTTTGATTGTTATGATGAAAAATGTCTGATTTGCTTCTTTGATTGATTGAGATATTATATATATGGACATCTTAGTATGTGCCAGCATAAGGTAATAAATTAGCTATGGTAGGTAAAACATTAATCTGCTTAGCTAATAAATCCCCCAATTTAACATGATTCGTAATTACTGCCTTGTCTACTGCTTTCTCTTACCTTATGTATCTAACTCAGATGGTCAATACCAGGAGGGGTGGTGGAATTGATTTGCCTCCTAACCGACACACTCGAAGGATATATAGACAACCTCAGCCACAGCCTGCAGAGATGAATCCTCCTAATCCTCCACCAGGCGGAGTTGATCCACTGGTTGCTGCTCAGATGGCGGTGATGCAGCAAATGGCGGACACTATGGCTGATATGCGTGCCCAGATGCAGCAAGAACGCCAGGAAATTGAAAGTTCCCTTTGGCCCGGGAACAGGATCTAGATGTCGCCTAGAGGGGGGGTGAATAGGCGAATAAAAATTATCACTTTAAAACTTAAATCTTACTCTACTCGAAGACAGGATCGCAGTGGAGTGAAGAATCCTTCGAGTAGGTTGCAGTGGAATTGAAGTTCCTGTCTTACGAATATCCTGCACTTCAAGGAAAGCTAGTACCACAAGTAAGTAGTTAAGTGCAGAAATATAAGCGAGTAAGACAGAGAATCAGAGTACAATACAGAACAGAGCACACAGACGCAAGGATTTATCCCGAGGTTCGGCCAAGCCTAAAATGCTTGCCTAGTCCTCGTTGGAGTTAGCCACACCTGGGCTTGGAGTCTATTTCAACTCCTTCCTCCGTTTGCTCAGATCTGCCAGTATGACAGATAGAGCCTTTCACTATTGAGTGGGGTTACAATAGAACCGCGGCTGCTTACAAACTTCTTGGCAGCACCCCGGCAGAGTAACGATACGCTCAAGACCTTGCTCTAGCTCTTAGCAGCACTACTCCTCTCTCTAAAGGCTTATAGCTGTGCCTTCTACACAAACTATAGAGTTACACACAAGAGGGAGAGCGAGAATTGATTCCAATGAAGTATACACTTGTTGGCTGCACTTGTTCTTTGCTTGAGGCGCCTAGGGGTCCCTTTTATAGGCACAAGGGGCCTAGGAGCCGTTGAGAGCAAATCTGGAAGGCCAATCTTGCCTTCTGTCATCGGGGGCACCGGACAGTCCGGTGCACACCGGACACTGTCCGGTGCCCGATTTCTTTCCTTAAACGGCGCTGCCGACCGTTGCCGACCGTTGCAGATCTGGGAGCCGTTGGCGCACCGGACATGTCCGGTGCACACCGGACAGTCCGGTGCCTCCATCTAGCCGTTGGCTCGGCCACGTGTCCCGCGCAGATCGCGCGGCCGACCGTTGGCCCGGCCGACCGTTGGCTCACCGGACAGTCCGGTGCACACCGGACAGTCCGGTGAATTATAGTCGTTCGTCGCCGGTGAATTCCCGAGAGCGGCCAGTTCGCTCGAGCCAGTCTGGCGCACCGGACACTGTCCGGTGCACCACCGGACAGTCCGGTGTGCCAGACTGAGCTGCCTTGGCTGTACATAGCCAAGCCCTTTGCACCTCTCTTCTTTTCTTCTTCTTTCTGTTTCTAACACTTAGACAAGTATATTAGTACACTAAAACTAATGTACTAAGTCTAGAAACATACCTTCTCTTAATTATTATATCCATAGCATTTCACATGCTTGAGCTTTGATGTTGGACTCATAAATCATCAAGTCGGCTTGACTTGATCTAGATTGACATTTCTTAGCTCCAACATCCTGCAAAGGTCACATAGAACATTTCCAAACATAGGAACAACCCAAACTAAAGATCAAGGTGAACTTAGCTCTTTTGGGCTGCTTCCAGTTCTGGTTTTGACACTTGTTCTCCTTCTAGTGACCTTGATCTCCTTCTTAGAGCTTGATCTTGAGCCTTATGACTTACACCACATAACTGTAGCTGTTTCCTCATTGGCTGTAAGTCACGTTCTTATGTAGTGATCCTTGATGTGCCGTAGCTGTTCTCAACTCGATCACCCTTGACTTTGCAAGCCTCCTTCTTCACCCTTGGCTTTGGGTTCCTCAGCCTCCTTGACCTTCTCCCGTGCACTTGGTACCTCGAAGCTCTTCTTGCCTCCGTCCTTGGCTTGATCAGTTGTCTCCTAGCTACGCACCCGAGTCTCACTTTATGCAATGTCCATCCTACTTGTGATGTCCATCATGTATCCATAATCCAGTTCTTGGGCCATCACAATTGTTCACTTGTGTTGAACCCTGTAGGCTTTACCTTAAGCACCTGTTCAACACTTAGTACACTTGTTAGTCCTTTAATTGAGTTGTCATCCAAACACCAAAACTCACAAGAGAGCTTTCAATCTCCCCCTTTTTGGTGATTGATGGCAACACAATTAAAGCTTACATAAGAATAATATTTGAAGCACAAATTTTGAATTCTAAGTTTATAGAATGCTCCCCCTAAATATGTGCTTACTTCAAAAACATAATCTGGACCTCAGACGCCAATTTGCACATACTTAGGCAATTCGAAACATTTCTACACCTTAGCACTTTTTAGGATGCATTGTGTCAAGAATCAAACCATGATACTATACCACACAAATGCACATAATCAAACACACAAATGCACATAATCAGAGTTAAACACCATTCAAATTAGTGGATATATCACAGGAATATCAACCTACCACTATTCACCATAAAGATACTAATTTAAACTAAGATACCAATTTAAAGCAATCTTAAAGCACCATTAACCACATGCATCATTATCCACATGACTGTCTATTTCAGAATGAACACAATAGATGCCAATTAATTCATAGCAACGGAAGCACTAGTCCATATGATGCAACACATATAATACTGCAGGAAGCATATGAATAACACACTAGCAAAGCTTAAATTAACACATCACCCCTTAGGATAAGCTTTCCTCTCAGGTTGAGATAAGCTTTAATGCACAAATTCTCCCCCTTTGACATCAAACACCAAAAACCATACTCGAGCAAGAACATAGGATGATGTCAAGGGACAGCAGGGTGACAAGGAGGAAAAAAAACGACTGTCAAAAACTCCCCCTTACCTATTGAACATATGCACTGTCAACATTTAGGTAAGATACCATATATGCAAAAAGATTAATACTCCCTCTTTACCTTAACCATGTTGTAGTGTACTTCCCATCTTGAAAGTCTCTAATCTCTCAAGAGCTTCTCCACACTTGTGCCTGATTCTTTCTCCTAACTTTTTCTTGTTGCTAAGACACCAAACTTAGAACAAGTTATAGTATTGGGCACAAGAAGAAACTTCTATTCTCATGATTATCAAAAGATGTCAATTGAAGCGAACTATTACGGCTACCAATTGAAAGATACCAATTTAAAGATACCAATTGCAAAGTTCATTTATTATCATGGCTCCATGATATTTAAGCATCTATTATCACCAGATATTATAGAGCATGAGCAATCTAAAGATATGCACTTACTCACAACTTGAGATACCAATTTCTTGACTTACAGAGGTACCCAAGTCCTGATTGCTCCATTTCTTGCTTATCTTCTCTTTTCCACCTTGAGACTATACAAGATTGCTCAAGAAACAGTTAGTCCCAAAAGACACAAGTTATGTGTGCTCCCCCTCAAGTTGTGCATCAAGTATTTGAATGACTTGCACTTTGCACATTCTAGCTTCCTTAGAACTAGAGGGGATCACAACATACCTTGGTCAAGGCATACTCTACCACTTTCATCACCCAAAGATGCCAATTTGAATATCCAATGAAACGCCACTTAACACCAATTGAAGGCTAAATGAAAGGTTGACTAAATACAGCAATGCACGCCTCAGTGACACCTAAGCCAATTGAATACTCACGGAAGTCTAACATTTACTCAACCTGTACATGCTTCATATTTAACTATCATTGCACATACCAATTGAAGATCAACACAATCATGTATATAAAGCGAAATATCTAAGCATGTCATGATTAAGAGGGTTTCTTAGATGCACAAAAGAAACAACATTTTAAAGGCATAAATTACCTAAACCAAGATATTACCAATTGAAAGACAAGAACATAGCCATGATCACAATGAATGGAATTTCAAGAATATTTAATGAAAATGCATAGCTTCATTTTCCATACCTTTGCCTTTATGAGAGCACTTGTTATCACCAATTCAGGACTCCTTTTGCTCACACACCTCATAGCTCAAAAGGCCACGACATGGATTTGAAATTCACACAATACTAAACTAGGGTAATCATGTGAACATGCACTAAACAAAATGTCATATTTGCACATAGCATGACTTACAAAAGTTACAGGTTTATCCATATACACCAAGAGAGTTAATCGTTGTGGATATAACAAATGAAATAGCTACCCATGAATGATTCAAAAGATATATCCTATATAGCACCAGTCATGATTAAGCAAACATCATTATGATTCATTTACCACAGGCAATCATAAAGCATAACTACTCCAAAGACAGGTAGCACAACAGGCCATCTTAAGAGCAATACTAAATTGTACTTAAAATACACGAGTACCATCCTTTGGAGAGCAAGTTGTAGATTCTCATCAAGGTCCTTTACTTGATTCACCAATAATGATTCAGGACCTACACACCTTATTTCACTTGAGATGAACATGGGATTAGCGTTTCACAATAAAGACACCAAAACAATTAATACTAAAACAATTAATAGCTTAAGCATAGAGTTTAAGATAACCGTCTTAAGCTCTCCCATGGTCTCCAGTCCATCTCAAGGCACCTGCATGGTCTAGTTAGCACAGTTTGGTACCCATCTCGGGATTGGTCCATAATGATCATCTAAATGTGCCTTTGGTACCCAAATTGCCTTTGTGCTAGTTCCAGGTGATCTCGTTATAGATCTAGCACAAGTGTATGATTTGGGTCTCCTACCCGAATAAGATTGACACAAATTCACTTGCTTAGGAATCTTACCTTTATAACATACCTTGGATAGATGACCCTGCTCACCACACTTGTAGCAGAAGCGTCGCTCAATCTGACATGACGCTTGCTGTTTGTCATTTTCCTTGGTGAGGGCCACCTTGGAGGATGCACATCCTTGATTCTTCATGACCGGACATGAAGTGATCGTGTGGTCCTGATTGTTGCATCCAAAACAACTCCTTGTCCCTTCATTCTTGTCTTTGTACGGACAAGACGCGATGAGGTGGCCTAACTTCTTGCACTTGAAACACCTCCTTTTTCCTCTTCCCTTTTGTGCTTGAAGGACATGGAGAGATGATTAGTACAAACAACATGACTAATCGAATTCTTACCTTTTTCCTCGTTCATATTGATTTCTTCATTTATAGCTTTGGGAACATTCTCCTTATTGAGCTTAACACTTGCTGCAGTTTTTCCTTTCTCAAGCTTCTTCACCACGCGCCCATGGATATCTTGAGAGACTTGAGCTAAGCGTCTTCTCCTCAATTGTCGTTGCTTCTTATTCCCACAGAATTTCTTTTGTGACCCTAAAACTTGTTGCTCAATCAATGATTGGCTTTCTTTTGAGCGACAGGGGTTAGCACATGATGATATACAATTCAAATGCGCACACGTGCGAGAATGAGGTTCACATGAATTTAAGTTTAAAATTACAACCTCATGAGCAACATTAAGCATGATATGGTTATCAACTAATTCATTATGAGAATAAGATAGCATATCATACTTTTCACTTAGAGCAAGTTTTTCTAAATTTATCATTTCCACTTGACTCTTAAGCATAGAATTCTCAGTTTTAAGTTGAGCAACATTAGATAATACATCATGATTATTTCTTTGCTCAAATAAAATAGATTCATACCGTTGGACCAAATTATCATGAGAGCACTTTAGCTCCTCATGTTCTTTGGTCATCTTCTCTAGGCTGTCGTTGGTTTTGATGAGCGACTCCTCTAGCCTGAGAAGCGTTTCGCCTTGTTCCTTGTTCCTTCTCAACAGCTTAACCAAGAGTGCCTTGTCCTCTTTGTTGAGATGGATGTAGAAACGGTGAATCTCCTCTTCTTCCACATCATCGGTCTCATTTTCCCTGTCATTAATGTCAGTGGAAGCCAAATAGGAAAATGTACCTTGAGGTGATGAAGATTCATCCTCGCTATCATCCTCATATTCCTCCTCATCATGGCTTTTGTCTCCACCATCATTGTTAGCAATAAAACATTTATCACTAGTGGAGAGCAAACCTGTCGATGAGGTGGATTCATCGTTTGGGTGCCATCGTTCTTGTTCCTCTCCCTCTGAATGGTTAGTAACACAAGTAATATAGGGAGTAGGAGCAACACAATTTGCCACAGAATATTTTTCTTTAATTCTACTCCATAAATCATGAGCATCAACAAATAAATCACTATCACTACTCATGATGGAAAAATAAGCACTTCTAGAAAGAGAGTCAACTAAGATGTTGCAAGCATGGTGATTGAGAGATAAATATCTTAGTTCTTCATTGGAAGGATTTTTACTAAAATCAGAGGGAAAAATACTTCTACTAAAGATCTGTCTCAAATCAGGATCAACATTCATGAAAGCTTTGTAAATAGAGACAGACCAAGATTTGTAATTAGAACCATCGCCTAAAAGAAGTTCTACAGTTACCTCTTGTGACGACATCGCTATCTCCGGACGGCTAAGCCCACACTGGAGAGGCCTAGCTCTGATACCAATTGAAAGTTCCCTTTGGCCCGGGAACAGGATCTAGATGTCGCCTAGAGGGGGGGTGAATAGGCGAATAAAAATTATCACTTTAAAACTTAAATCTTACTCTACTCGAAGACAGGATCGCAGTGGAGTGAAGAATCCTTCGAGTAGGTTGCAGTGGAATTGAAGTTCCTGTCTTACGAATATCCTGCACTTCAAGGAAAGCTAGTACCACAAGTAAGTAGTTAAATGCAGAAATATAAGCGAGTAAGACAGAGAATCAGAGTACAATACAGAACAGAGCACACAGACGCAAGGATTTATCCCGAGGTTCGGCCAAGCCTAAAATGCTTGCCTAGTCCTCGTTGGAGTTAGCCACACCTGGGCTTGGAGTCTATTTCAACTCCTTCCTCCGTTTGCTCAGATCTGTCAGTATGACAGATAGAGCCTTTCACTATTGAGTGGGGTTACAATAGAACCGCGGCTGCTTACAAACTTCTTGGCAGCACCCGGCAGAGTAACGATACGCTCAAGACCTTGCTCTAGCTCTTAGCAGCACTACTCCTCTCTCTAAAGGCTTATAGCTGTGCCTTCTACACAAACTATAGAGTTACACACAAGAGGGAGAGCGAGAATTGATTCCAATGAAGTATACACTTGTTGGCTGCACTTGTTCTTTGCTTGAGGCGCCTAGGGGTCCCTTTTATAGGCACAAGGGGCCTAGGAGCCGTTGAGAGCAAATCTGGAAGGCCACACTTGCCTTCTGTCATCGGGGGCACCGGACAGTCCGGTGCACACCGGACACTGTCCGGTGCCCGATTTCTTTCCTTAAACGGCGTTGCCGACCGTTGCCGACCGTTGTAGATCTGGGAGCCGTTGGCGCACCGGACATGTCCGGTGCACACCGGACAGTCCGGTGCCTCCATCTAGCCGTTGGCTCGGCCACGTGTCCCGCGCAGATCGCGCGGCCGACCGTTGGCCCGGCCGACCGTTGGCTCACCGGACAGTCCGGTGCACACCGGACAGTCCGGTGAATTATAGCCGTTCGTCGCCGGTGAATTCCCGAGAGCGGCCAGTTCGCTCGAGCCAGTCCGGCGCACCGGACACAGTCCGGTGTGCCAGACTGAGCTGCCTTGGCTGTACATAGCCAAGCCCTTTGCACCCTCTTCTTTTCTTCTTCTTTCTGTTTCTAACACTTAGACAAGTATATTAGTACACTAAAACCAATGTACTAAGTCTAGAAACATACCTTCTCTTAATTATTATATCCATAGCATTTCATATGCTTGAGCTTTGATGTTGGACTCATAAATCATCAAGTCGGCTTGACTTGATCTAGATTGACATTTCTTAGCTCCAACATCCTGCAAAGGTCACATAGAACATTTCCAAACATAGGAACAGCCCAAACTAAAGATCAAGGTGAACTTAGCTCTTTTGGGCTGCTTCCAGTTCTGGTTTTGACACTTGTTCTCCTTCTAGTGACCTTGATCTCCTTCTTAGAGCTTGATCTTGAGCCTTATGACTTACACCACATAACTGTAGCTGTTTCCTCATTGGCTGTAAGTCACGTTCTTATGTAGTGATCCTTGATGTGCCGTAGCTGTTCTCAACTCGATCACCCTTGACTTTGCAAGCCTCCTTCTTCACCCTTGGCTTTGGGTTCCTCAGCCTCCTTGACCTTCTCCCGTGCACTTGGTACCTCGAAGCTCTTCTTGCCTCCGTCCTTGGCTTGATCAGTTGTCTCCTAGCTACGCACCCGAGTCTCACTTTATGCAATGTCCATCCTACTTGTGATGTCCATCATGTATCCATAATCCAGTTCTTGGGCCATCACAATTGTTCACTTGTGTTGAACCCTGTAGGCTTTACCTTAAGCACCTGTTCAACACTTAGTACACTTGTTAGTCCTTTAATTGAGTTGTCATCCAAACACCAAAACTCACAAGAGAGCTTTTAGAAATGCGTCAGGAAAGAGAGGATATACGCCAGGAGTTGCGCCAGGAGAGAGATGAGATACGCCAAGAAAGGAGGGCGCAACAACAGCAGCTGCAACAGCAACTTCAACAACAGCAACAGCAGCAACAAGTACCACTGCCTCCACCACCACCACCAGTTCCACCTCGTGATAAGCACCGGGAGTTTATGAGCCATAAGCCACCGACCTTCGCCAGTTCGCCAGATCCACTTGATGCAGACGATTGGTTGAAGTCAATCGAGAAGATGCTGAATATTGCACAATGCACTGACCGGGAGAAGGTTTTATATGCTTCTGGACGTCTGACTGGTCCTGCTGCTGACTGGTGGGATTCTTATACTGCTGCCCATGATGCTGCGGATACTATTACCTGGGCAGAGTTCAGTACACAATTCAGGAACTACCATATTCCAGCTGGTATGATAAAGATCAAGAAGAAGGAGTTTCTGTCATTGAAGCAAGGTAACATGTCAGTCAGCGAGTACAGAGACAAATTTATTCAGCTGTCGAGATATGCTCCAGAGGAAGTTGCTGAGGATGAAAGAAAGCAGGAGCACTTTATTGAAGGACTTAATGGACCCTTGCAGTATGCACTGGTGGCACACACCTTTCCATCATTTCAGAGGTTACTGGATAAGGCTCTTGCTATTGAACACAAGCGTGTTCAACTGGGCGATTTGAATAGGAAGGCTATCTCACAGGGACAGGGTAGCAGCAGTGTTCGTCCTCGCTACAGTTCACCACAGGGTACACCGACTCGACCAGGAGGACCGCGCCCAGTTCAGCAATCACCACTGAGGACTCCACCTCCTCGACAGGCTACCCCTACTGGCACCCCGACGAAGTTCTCAGGACAGAGTCCAGGCACTACTTGTTTCAAGTGTGGGAAGACTGGTCATTATGCAAATGTCTGCCCACAGAGGATTGCTACTACTCCAGCTCAGAACAAGCAACAGACCCCTGGCAAGGGATATTCTATAGCCAGGGTGAATCAAGTCAGCGTTGATGATACTCCTGATGGTGGGGACCTCGTAATTGGTATGTTTTATGTTAATGCAATTCCTGCAACCATATTATTTGATTCTGGTGCTACACATTCATTCATGTCTGCTAGATATGCCAACACAAATGAAATACCACTGCTAAATATGAGAAAACCCATGATAGTAATTACACCTAAAGGGCCTGTTGAGGCGAATCAGATGACACGTAGATTGACATTGACCATTATGGGTAGAGAATTTGGAGCTACTGCTATAATATTAGAGTCAAGCAGTATAGATCTGATCCTTGGTATGTCATGGCTAAGAAAAGCAAAGGCCGTTATAGCATGTGGTAGAGGTACCATAGAGCTCACTACCACTAAAGGAGAAAGATTTCAAGTTAATATTGCAGTAACCTCCTCATCCATGCGTGCAATGTTCTTTATGCCTGAGGAGTTTGTTGGTGACAACATCCGGGTGGTTAGAGATTTTCCGGATGTCTTTCCAGAGGAGTTACCAGGGATGCCCCCTGATAGAGAAGTTGAGTTTGTTATTGATCTCTTACCTGGAACCGCCCCTATTTCTAAACAGCCATATAGAATGTCCGTAGAGGAGTTGAAGGAGCTTAAGAAGCAGTTAACTGAGTTACAAGAGGCGGGGTATATTCGTCCGAGTTCCTCACCTTGGGGAGCACCGGTGTTATTTGTGCAGAAGAAGGATGGATCGCAACGGATGTGTGTGGATTATAGGTCTCTTAATGAAGTTACGGTGAAGAACAAGTATCCGTTGCCCGTATTGAGGATTTATTTGATCAGATGAGAGGTGCTAGAGTATTCTCGAAGATTGATCTCCGATCCGGTTACCATCAGATGAGGATTAGACCATCGGATATTCCTAAGACAGCATTCTCGACTCGGTATGGATTATATGATTTTACTGTTATGTCATTTGGATTAACCAATGCACCGGCTTATTTTATGAATTTGATGAATAAGGTGTTTATGGAGTATTTGGACAGATTCGTCGTGGTGTTCATCGACGATATTCTTATCTATTCTAAGAATGAAAGCGATCATGAACAACATCTAAGGTTGGTGCTACAGAAGCTGCGAGATAATCAACTCTATGCTAAGTTCAGCAAGTGTGAGTTTTGGATTGACAAGGTGCCATTCCTTGGTCATATTATTTCTAATGGAGGAATAGCAGTGGATCCTGCTAAGGTCAAGGAGATAATGGAGTGGAGAGTGCCCACTACAGTTACTGAGATTCGGAGTTTCTTGGGACTCGCAGGATATTATCGGAGATTCATTGAAGGGTTCTCTAAGATTGCCAAACCTATGACCTCACTTTTGGAGAAAGGAAGAGAATTCAAGTGGGATGAGAAATGCCAAGAGAGTTTTGATCAATTGAAGGAGAGATTGATGTCTCCGCCAGTATTGATTATGCCAGATCTGCAGAAGGGATTTGACATTTACTGTGATGCATGTGGCCAAGGACTTGGATGTGTGCTCATGCAAGAAGGACATGTGATTGCCTATGCATCTCGTCAGTTGCGGAAGCATGAACTGAACTACCCCACTCATGACTTGGAACTGGCTGCCGTTGTGCATGCACTTAAGATTTGGAGACACTACATTATGGGAACTAAGTGCCAAGTATACACGGATCATAAGAGTTTGAAGTACATATTCACTCAGAAGGATCTCAACCTTAGGCAACGTCGTTGGTTGGAGCTCATTAAGGATTATGATTTGGAGATTCACTATCACTCAGGCAAGGCAAATTTGGTTGCAGATGCCTTGAGTCGGAAGGAGCATGTTCACTCCGCTTTCGTTGTCCAGCTACCTGATGAATTAGCAAAAGATTTTGAGAGACTCAACCTGGGGATTGTTACACATACGGAAGGAGTTACTATTGAATTGGAACTACCTTGGAGCAAGAAATTCGTAAAGGTCAGGTTGGTGATGCTAAAATCCAGGAGATAAAGGATCTGATAACAGAGGGTAGAGGCCTGGAGTTCACAGAAGATGAGCATGGCACGATATGGTTCAAGAATCGGATCTGTGTTCCTGATATTGATAGTCTTCGGGAAACCATATTGAAGGAAGCACATGACTCAATTTATTCTATCCATCCTGGAAGTACTAAGATGTATCAGGATTTGAAGCAAAAGTATTGGTGGTATGGACTAAAGAGAGATGTGGCTGCACATGTGGCTATGTGCGATGTATGCCAAAGAGTTAAGGCTGAACACCAGAGGCCAGCCGGACTATTGCACCCACTGAAGATACCTGAGTGGAAATGGGAAGAGATTGGCATGGACTTCATTGTTGGATTACCCCGCACGTCTGCTAGATATGATTCTATATGGGTGATTGTGGACAGGCTAACTAAAGTAGCCCACTTTATTCCAGTGAAGACCACGTATTCAGGAGCCAAGTTGGCAGAGTTGTACATGGCACGGATTGTCTGCCTGCATGGTGTGCCAAAGAAAATCGTGTTGGACCGGGGATCATAGTTTACTTCTCGGTATTGGAAGAAGTTGCACGAGTCATTGGATACGAGATTGAATTTTAGTTTGGCTTACCATCCCCAGACTGATGGGCAGACTGAGAGGACTAACCAAGTACTGGAAGATATGTTAAGAGCTTGTGCTCTTAAGCATGGTGGAAGTTGGGATAAGAGTCTACCGTATGCGGAGTTCTCATATAATAATAGCTATCAGGCCAGCTTGAAGATGTCACCGTTTGAGGCTTTGTATGGTAGAAAGTGTAGGACTCCATTGTATTGGGATCAAACTGGTGAAAGGCAGTTGTTTGGGCCTGAGATTATACAAGAAGCAGAGGAACAAGTTCAACAAATAAGGGAGAATTTGAGAACTGCACAGTCTAGGCAGAAAAGTTATGCTGATACCCGGAGAAGACTACTTGAGTTTAAAGAGGGAGATTATGTCTATTTGAAGGTGTCACCGCTCCGGGGTATGAGAAGGTTTAAAGTCAAAGGAAATTTGTCCCCTCGCTTTATTGGACCCTTCTTAATCTTAAAGCGAGTGGGAGAGGTTGCATATCAATTAGAGTTACCGGATCATCTCGCGGATGTTCATGATGTATTCCATGTATCTCAGCTCAAGAAATGTCTCAGGGTACCTGAAGAACAGTTACCAATGGAAGACCTTAGTGTTCAAGGAGATTTGACTTATGCTGAGTACCCCATCAAGATTTTGGATACTTTGACTCGAGTCACGAGGAATAAGGTTATAAATATGTGCAAAGTTCAATGGAGTCACCACGGTGAAGATGAAGCAACTTGGGAAAGAGAAGAAGAGCTTCGCATAGATTTTCCCCACCTTTTCCCTAGATCTTCTTAAATCTCGAGGACGAGATTATTTTTAATGGGGGTAGGATTTGTAATACTCAAAGTTGTATACAAAGAGTAATAGAGAGAGCTCCTCATTTTGTGTGCCTTATTTGCATCATAAAAAGAGCACCTATATAATTGAGAGTGACTAAATAAAACAATGATTCTAAAATAAAAGAAAGTGCATTTGTTGGAGTTTTTATGTTTGTGCATTAAATAACAATAATAATAATATAAAAATGACTAGAAATTGGATTAAGCCCTACATTGAAAATTAGGGTTTAAAAGTAAGAAGAGAAATGATGTCGGGGACCATAATTAGGGGTACCCTCAAGACGCCTAATTCTCAGCTGGTAACCCCCATCAGCATAAAGCTGCAGAGGCCTGATGGGTGCGATTAAGTCAGGGATCAGTCCATACGAGCGACTCGATCACGCCTCGCCCGAGCCTAGCCTCGGGCAAGGGCAGCCGACCCTGAGGTGTTTCCGTCTCGCCCGAGGCCCCCTTTTTACGGCAGACGCATCTCCGGCTCGCCCGAGGCCTTGCCTTCGTTAAGAAGCAAGCCTGACTAAATCGCCGCGTCAATCGACCAAGTTACAGGGGCATTTAACGCAAAGGTAAGTGAGACTGACAGGCAGCCAGGCCTTGCCAAAGGCGCCATAGGAAGCTCCGCCCGACCCAGGGCTCGGACTCGGGCTAAGGCCCCGGAAGACGGCGAACTCCGCTCCGCCCGACCCAGGGCTCGGACTCGAGCTAAGGCCCCGGAAGACGGCGAAATCCGCTCCGCCCGACCCAGGGCTCGGACTCGGGCTAAGGCCCCGGAAGACGGCGAACTCCGCTCCGCCCGACCCAGGGCTCGGACTCGGGCTAAGGCCCCGGAAGACGGCGAACTCCGCTCCGCCCGACCCAGGGCTCGGACTCGGGCTAAGGCCCCGGAAGACGGCGAACTCCGCTCCGCCCGACCCAGGGCTCGGACTCGGGCTAAGGCCCCGGAAGACGGCGAACTCCGCTCCGCCCGACCCAGGGCTCGGACTCAGGCTAAGGCCCCGGAAGACGACAAACTCCGCCTCGCCCGACCCCCGGGTCGGACTCCGCTCTGGCCTCTGCCGAACGACCTCCGCCTCGCCCGACCCAGGAGCTCGGGCTCGGCCTCGGCCATGCAGGACAGACTCGACCTCGGCTTCGGAGGAGCCTCCACGTCGCCCGACCTAGGGCACAAGTCCGCCACGTCAACAGGAAGCGCCATCATCACCCTACCCCGAGCCGACTCGGGCCGCAGAGAACAGGACCGACGTCCCATCTGGCTAGCTCCGCCAGATAGGCAATGATGGCGCCCCGCTAGCCCTATGACGACGGCGGCTCTCAGCCCCCTTACGGAAGCAGGGGGACGTCAGCAAGGACCCAACAGCTCCGACAGCTGTCCCTCCGCCAGGCTCCGTTGCTCCACCGACAGCCACGACACCACACCAGCTGGGTGCCAAGATCTCTCCGGCTGCCACCTTGGCATGTACCTAGGGCACTAGCTCTCCCCCGCTAGACACGTAGCACTCTGCTACACCCCCATTGTACACCTGGATCCTCTCCTTACGCCTATAAAAGGAAGGATCAGGGCCTTCTTAGAGAAGGTTGGCCCCCGCGGGAACGAGGGCAGGGGCAGGCGCTCTCTTGGGGCCGCTCGCTCCCCTCACCCGCGTGGACGCTTGTAACCCCCTACTGCAAGCGCACCCGACCTGGGCGCGGGACGAACACGAAGGCCGCGGGAATCTCCACCTCCCTCACGACTCGGCTCCGGCCACCTCGCTTTCTCCCCCCTTCGCGCTCGCCCACGCGCTCGACCCATCTGGGCTGGGGCACGCGGCACACTCACTCGTCGGCTTAGGGACCCCCCGGTCTCGAAACGCCGACAGTTGGCGCGCCAGGTAGGGGCCTGCTGTGTGTTGACGAGCAGTTTCCCGTCAAGCTCCAGATGGGCAGTCTCCAACGACCTCTCCAACCCGGGACGGTGCTCCGTTTCGGGAGCCTCGAGTTCATGTCTTCCGACGGCAGCTATGACATGATACTCCTTCCACCGCCGCGCGACGGCGACAATGGTGGCCGACAACCCGCCCGCCGGCGGCGGAATCGACGACGTCTTCCCCGCGTGGGGGAAGAACAACATTCGAGCTCGCCCCATCCTCTCCCTCGCCATCGGAGGAGGAGGCGGGGCGACCAGGGCCGAGCGGGAGGCTGCGCTCCATCGGCTGTCGAATGAATCGACATCCCCAGCGCCCCAACGGAGGACGCGTCGGGCGTCACCCTCGCGTTTGAGGCGAAGGCGAGCGCCATCCCCCCGCAACACGTCAACTCCGAGCAAGTGGACGACGCCAGCACGCTCACGGAGGGCCTGCAGGACGTCGCCCTCGTACCCAGGACGACGGCGCGATTAGTCCCCGACGTGACTTCGTCGCTCCTCGTCGACCAAAAGGTACCGACTGATTCCCATCCTTCGTCATTTCGACTCGACCTCAACCCGCCTAGCGACCTCGCTCTGGCGGGCGCTCACGTTGAGGCGAGTGCAACCTCTTTTGGGTTTCGTGTGCGGTCGCCTTGGGACCAATTGACGGGCGTCTCGACCTACGGGCCCTCTGGGTCCGAGGAAGATGACGACCCCAGCATCTGCTGGGATTTCTCTGGATCTGGCAACCCCAGTACCATGCGGGACTTCATGACCGCATGCAACTACTGCCTCTCCGACTGTTCCGACGGCAGCCGCAGCCTTGACGACAAGGACTGCGGCCCGAGCCGCGAATGTTTCCACATCGAGCTAGGGGATCCCTCCGGAGGCAACCGTCTCGGCATGCCGGAGGATGGTGATCTCCCTAGGCCAGTGCCTCGCGCCGACATCCCGCGGGAGCTAGCTGTGGTCCCCGTTCCGACGGGGGGTTACGACCCACAGCTCGAGCCAGTCCGCGGGGCGCAGGCCGGGCTCGACGAGGGGGGCAGGAGCGCTCGAGTCGATCCACCGGGACGTCGGGCAGGTATGGGTGGGCCAGCCCCCGGCCGGAGAAATACGTCACCTGCCCGAGGGCCTCCAGCACCGCATCGCCAACGATGCCAGGGACAGGCCGCCACCCGCATCCGGCGGGACCGGTCAGGACCTGGCAGCCGCGGCGATGCTCCTCCGCGCGATGCCGGAGTCATCAACCACCGAGGGTCGGCGAATCCAGGGAGAGCTCAAGCATCTCCTGGAAGGCGCTGCGGCCCGTCGGGCCGAGAGCTCTGCCTCCCGAAGGCAGGGGTACCCTCGGAACCTCGTGCCGCGACTTCCCGACTCATGCGGGAAGCCTCGGTCTACACCGGGCGCACGCGCAACACCGCGCCTGCGGCCCCGGGCCGCCTCGGCGACGACCACCCTCATCGCGACCGTCGGGCCCGCCTCGACGAAAGGGTGCGCCGAGGCTATCACCCCAGGCGTGGGGGACGCTACGACAGCGGGGAGGATCGGAGTCCCTCGCCCGAACCACCCGGTCCGCAGGTCTTCAGCCGAGCCATTCGGCGGGCGCCGTTTCCGGCCCGATTCCGACCCCCGACTACTATCACAAAGTACTCGGGGGAAACGAGACCGGAATTGTGGCTCGTGGACTACCGCCTGGCCTGTCAACTGGGTGGAGCGGACGACGACGACCTCATTATCCGCAACCTCCCCCTGTTCCTCTCCGACACTGCTCGCGCTTGGTTGGAGCACCTGCCTCCGGGGCAGATTTCCAACTGGGAGGATTTGGTCCAAGCTTTCGCCGGCAACTTCCAGGGCACGTACGTGCGCCCCGGGAATTCCTGGGACCTTCGAAGCTGCCGGCAACAGCCGGGAGAGTCTCTTCGGGACTACATCCGGCGATTCTCGAAGCAGCGCACCGAGCTGCCCAACATCACCGACTCCGATGTCATCGGCGCGTTCCTTGTCGGCACCACTTGCCGTGACCTGGTGAGCAAGTTGGGTCGCAAGACCCCCACCAGGGCGAGCGAGCTGATGGACATCGCCACCAAGTTCGCCTCTGGCCAGGAGGCGGTCGAGGCCATCTTCCGAAAGGACAAGCAGCCCCAGGGCCGCCCGTCGGAGGATGCTCCCGAGGCGTCTACCCCGCTCGGCGCCAAGAAGAAAGGCAGGAGGAAGTCGCAAGCGAAACACGACGCCGCCGACGCAGACTTTGTCGCCGCCGCCGAGCACAAGAACCCTCGGAAGCCCCCCCGGAGGTGCCAACCTCTTCGACAAGGCACTCAAGGAGACGTGCCCTTACCATCAGGGGCCCGTCAAGCACACCCTCGAGGAGTGCGTCATGCTTCGGCGCCACTTCCACCGGGCCGGGCCACCCGCAGAGGGTGGCAGGGCCCGCGACGACGACAAAAAGGAAGATCACCAAGCAGGAGAGTTCCCCGAGGTCCACGACTGCTTCATGATCTACGGAGGGCATGCAGCGAATGCCTCGGCTCGGCATCGTAAGCAAGAGCGTCGGGAGGTCTGCTCGGTGAAGGTGGCAGCGCCAGTCTACCTAGACTGGTCCGACAAGCCCATCACCTTCGACCAAGATGACCACCCCGACCACGTGCCGAGCCCGGGGAAGTACCCGCTCGTCGTCGACCCCATCATCGGCGACGTTAGGCTCACCAAGGTCCTGATGGATGGGGGCAGCTGCCTCAACATCATCTACGCCGAGACCCTCAGGCTCCTGCGCGTCGATCTGTCCTCCGTCCGAGCAGGCGCTGCGCCCTTCCACGGGATCGTTCCTGGGAAGCGCGTCCAGCCCCTCGGACGGCTCGATCTTCCTGTCTGCTTCGGGGCACCCTCCAACTTCCGAAGGGAGACTTTGACGTTCGAGGTGGTCGGGTTCCGAGGAACCTACCACGCAGTATTGGGAAGGCCATGCTACGCGAAGTTCATGGCCATTCCCAACTACACCTACCTGAAGCTCAAGATGCCGGGCCCCAACGGGGTCATCACCGTCGGCCCCACGTACAAACACGCGTTCGAATGCGATGTGGAGTGCGTGGAGTACGCCGAGACCCTCGCCGAGTCCGAGGCCCTCATCGCCGACCTGGAAAACCTCTCCCGAGAGGTGCCGGACGTGAAGCGACACGCCGGCAACTTCGAGCCCGCGGAGACGGTTAAGGCCGTCCCTCTCGACCCCAGTGGCGACGCCTCCAAGCAGATCCGGATCGGTTCCGGGCTCGACCCCAAATAGGAAGCAGTGCTCGTCGACTTTCTCCGCGCAAACGCCGACGTCTTTGCGTGGAGTCCCTCGGACATGCCTGGCATACCGAGGGATGTCGCCGAGCACTCGCTGGATATTCGGGCCGGAGCCCGACCGATCAGGCAGCCTCTGCGCCGATTCGACGAGGAAAGGCGCAGGGTGATAGGCGAGGAGATCCACAAGCTGATGGCAGCAGGGTTCATCAAAGAGGTATTCCATCCCGAATGGCTTGCCAACCCTGTGCTTGTGAGGAAGAAAGGGGGGAAATGGCGGATGTGTGTAGACTACACTGGTCTCAACAAAGCATGTCCTAAGGTTCCCTACCCTCTACCTCGCATCGATCAAATCGTGGATTCCACTGCTGGGTGTGAAACCCTGTCTTTCCTCGATGCCTACTCAGGGTATCATCAAATCAAGATGAAAGAGTCCGACCAGCTCGTGACTTCTTTCATCACGCCCTTCGGCATGTACTGCTATGTCACCATGCCGTTCGGTTTGAGGAACGCGGGTGCAACGTACCAGCGGTGCATGAACCATGTGTTCGGCGAACACATCGGTCGCACGGTCAAGGCCTACGTCGATGACATCGTAGTCAAGACAAGGAAAGCCTCCGACCTTCTCTCCGACCTTGAAGTGACATTCCGGTGTCTCAAGGCAAAGGGCGTCAAGCTCAATCCCGAGAAGTGTGTCTTCGGGGTGCCCCGAGGCATGCACCTGGGATTCATCGTCTCCGAGCGGGGCATCGAAGCCAACCCGGAGAAGATCGCAGCCATCACCAGCATGGGGCCCATCAAGGACTTAAAAGGCGTACAGAGAGTCATGGGATGTCTCGCGGCCTTGAGCCGTTTCATCTCGCGCCTCGGCGAGAGAGGCCTGCCTCTGTACCGTCTCTTAAGGAAGGCCGAGTGCTTCACTTGGACCCCCAAAGCCGAGGAAGCTCTCGGGAACCTGAAGGCGCTCCTCACCCAGGCGCCCGTCTTGGTACCCCCAGCTGATGGAGAAGCCCTCTTGGTCTACGTCGCCGCTACCACTCAGGTGGTTAGCGCCGCGATCGTGGTCGAAAGGCAAGAAGAGGGGCATGTGTTGCCCATTCAGAGGCCAGTTTACTTCGTCAGCGAGGTGCTGTCCGAAACCAAGATCCGCTACCCATAAGTTCAGAAGCTGTTGTATGCCGTGATCCTGACGAGGCGAAAGTTGCGACATTACTTCGAGTCTCATCCGGTAACTGTGGTGTCATCCTTCCCCCTGGGGGAGATCATCCAGTGCCGAGAGGCCTCGGGACGGATCGCAAAGTGGGCGCTGGAAATCATGGGCGAGACAATCTCGTTCGCCCCTCGGAAGGCCATCAAGTCCCAGGTACTGGCGGACTTCGTAGCCGAATGGGTCGACACCCAGTTGCCAACGGCTCCAATCCAACCAGAGCTCTGGACCATGTTTTTCGACGGGTCACTGATGAAGACGGGAGCCGGCGCGGGCCTGCTCTTCGTCTCGCCCCTCGGGAAGCACCTGCGCTACGTGCTGCGCCTCCATTTCCCGGCGTCCAACAATGTGGCTGAGTACGAAGCTCTGATCAACGGATTGCGAATCGCCATTGAGCTAGGGGTCCAACGCCTCGACGCCCGCGGTGACTCGCAGCTCGTCATCGACCAGGTCATGAAGAACTCCCACTGCCGCGACCCGAAGATGGAGGTCTACTGTGATGAGGTTCGACGCTTGGAAGACAAGTTCTACGGGCTCGAGCTTAACCACATCGCCCGGCGCTACAACGAGACTGCGGACGAGCTGGCAAAGATAGCCTCGGGGCGAACGACGGTTCCCCCGGACGTCTTCTCCCGGGATCTGCACCAACCCTCCGTCAAGATCAGCGACACGCCCGAGCCCGAGGCGCCCTCGGCCCCGTCCGAGGTAACCTCGGCCCAGCCCGGGCCGTCCTCGGTTCAGCCCAAGGAACCCTCGGCTCCCGAGGGCGAGGCACTGCGCATCGAGGAGGAGCGGAGCGGGGTCACGCCTGATCAAGATTGGCAGGCCCCGTACCTGCAGTATCTCCGCCAAGGAGAGCTACCCCTCGACCAGGCCGAGGCACGGCGGGTAGCGCGACGCGCCAAGTCGTTCGTCTTGCTGGGCGACGAGAAGGAGCTCTACCACCGCAGCCCTTCGGGCATCCTCCAGCGGTGCATCTCCATCGCCGAAGGTCAGGAACTCCTACAAGAGATACACTCGGGGGCTTGCGGCCATCATGCAGCGCCTCGAGCCCTCGTCGGGAACGCTTTCCGGCAAGGCTTCTACTGGCCGACGGCGGTGGCTGACGCCACTAGAATTGTCCGCACCTGCGAAGGGTGTCAATTCTATGCGAAGCAGACCCACCTGCCCGCTCAGGCTCTGCAGACGATACCCATCACCTGGCCCTTCGCTGTGTGGGGTCTGGACCTCGTCAGCCCTCTGCAGAAGGCGCCCGGGGGCTACACGCACCTGCTGGTCGCCGTCGACAAATTCTCCAAGTGGATCGAGGTCCGACCCCTGAACAGCATCAGGTCCGAGCAGGCGGTGGCGTTCTTCACCAACATCATCCATCGCTTCGGGGTCCCAAACTCCATCATCACCGACAACGGCACCCAGTTCACCGGCAAAAAATTCTTGGATTTTTGCGAGGATCACAACATCCGGGTGGACTGGGCTGCCGTAGCTCATCCCATGTCGAATGGGCAAGTAGAACGTGCCAATGGCATGATTCTACAAGGGCTCAAGCCTCGGGTTTACAACGACCTCGACAAGTTCGGCAAGCGATGGATGAAGGAACTCCCCTCGGTGGTCTGGAGCCTGAGGACGACGCCGAGCCGAGCCACGGGTTTCACGCCGTTCTTCCTGGTCTACGGGGCCGAGGCCGTCTTGCCCACGGACCTGGAATACGGCTCCCAGAGGACGAAGGCCTACGACGATCAAAGCAACCAAGCTAGCCGAGAAGACTCGCTGGACCAGCTGGAGGAGGCTCGGGACAGGGCCTTACTACACTCGGCGCGGTATCAGCAGTCCCTGCGACGCTACCACGCCCGAGGGGTCCGACCCCGAGACCTCCAGGTGGGCGACCTGGTGCTTCGGCTGCGGCAAGACGCCCGAGGGAGGCACAAGCTCACGCCCCCCTGGGAGGGGCCATTCGTCATCGCCAAAGTTCTGAAGCCCGGAACGTACAAGCTGGCCAACAGTCAAGGCGAGGTCTACGGCAACGCCTGGAACATCCAACAGCTACGTCGCTTCTACCCTTAAGATGTTTCCAAGTTGTTCATATACCTCGCACCCACGCAAAGTTTAGTCAACAAGGAAGGGTCGGCCTCGCCTCGGCAAAGCCCGACCCTCCCTCGGGGGCTAAAAGGGGGGAAACCCCCTCTGCGTCAAAATTTTCCTCGAAAAAAATCTCTTTTACCAGAATATCTTTCGTGCTTTTTGACTACTTCGAAAAGTGGGTCCTGGAAACGACAGAGTACACGTAAGCAGTCAAGGCTGACCGAGCCGAGGGACTCCTACGCCTCCGGGATACGGATACCTCACTCATCACCTTCTGCGATGAGTAACTCGCGTCGGATAAAGTGGCTCCGCGGATCGAACAAGTCTTTACGTTCGGAAGCCCTTCTGCCGAAGCGATCCTTCGAGCCTTCTCGACCGAGTCGATGACAGGGCCTCATGGACGGGTGAAAGTACGCGTAAGCGGCAAGGCCGACCGAGCCGAGGGACTCCCACGCCTCCGGGATACGGATACCTCACTCATCACCTTCCGCGAGAAGCAACTCTCGCTCGCACAAACATCCCTGTTACCGACAAAGAGTCCAGATACTCGAAACGAGAGGAAAAGAGACGCAGCTTTACAACGCAGCGAGGGTGTGTGTTCTGGCCTCCACGGCCGTACAAGGCACACACTACAAGATAATCCGATCCTGCAGGCTCGGGTCTTGACGCTGGAAGGGGGCAGCAACACCCTCGGCATCGACGGCACCCTCGGCGAGGCCCGACCTAGCCTCGGACGGCGACGCGGTCCGAGGGTCTCCGCTCCGAAGGACGACGTCATCACCACGCCCGGGCAATCGCTGTCAGGGACTTCTCCGGGAATCCGGCCCGAGCAGGCGGCTCGGCCGGCCACCTCCGGGGCCTCGGCCAACCATCCTCCGAGGGCGCCAGCCCGGTCCGAAGCCTCGGCTGATCAACTCCGACGTCGATCCTGCCAACGGACAACCCGGCTAGGCTCCGGCCAACCAGGTTTCATTTCCGAGCCAACTCCGCCTCTATTCATGCTGATATCGCTACCCCTGGCCTCGGCTCGTCGAAGAGCGGCCGAGGGGTCTCTTTAACTAAGCTAGAGGAGCCTCGGACAGCAGGGCCGACCGAGCCGAGGGACTCCTACACCTCCGGGATACGGATACCTCACTCGTCACCTTGACACGGGGCGACTCATGCTTGGTGAAGCGGTTCAGATAGTCAACAGACAAGTCTTAGTGCTCGGAAATGAGGAAAAAACATGGCTCTGTGCCAAAATTACATACATGTTCAGGCCCCGAAAGCCGAATTGAACAAAAAACCCTGGCATGCGAAATGCCATTACAAACGGAACTCCGGTTCCGTCTCCACGGGTACGGACAACCTCCCCGCCAGGGAAGCCCGTGGAGCGACAAGCTCTGGGCGAATCACCAGCAAAACGCGGGACGCCCCCGAGCATCCCGGCAGATCCTCGCAGCCGTCCTCGCCGCGAATGCAAGGAAGAAGACGGAATGTTGCATCCTAGCTGGGCAGCAACAGTTCGCCTTCCCCGGCATGGCTGGAGGATGTCTCTGCCGTAGGGCTAAAGGGCGATTGCCACCACCAGAAGCTGGAAGAAGAGGTGGTCCGCCTACCCGCGCAGGAGGTGGAGCCCCGGCTCGCCTCGCCCCCCGCCCCAGCGAGGATGACGAACACCCTCAACACTGAGGGCGAGACCGGGATCACAGCCCAGTTTGCCTCTCCCCGTCCAGGAGCTGGAGGTCACCGTCTTGGGTGACCACCAGCGGAGGGGAGCAACCGGGCTGCATGATGAAAATCCTTGAAGCCGAACGATGGCTAAAAGGTACCAACTCCCACGGAGTTGCGTTCCTCCAACGATGGGGCGAAAAGACGGCGGTTTCCCCCATCCGGGGGCTTGGAAGGTGGAAAAACACAGTGCATAAGGGAGGAAGAAGACGTGGTCGCCTTATGGAAGGGGTCGCCCTCCTTTTAAAGGCGACTCTCCCTGCTTGCGCCCTCAACCGTCACGGGCTGAGTCTTCTCCAACACGCTCCAAAGCCCTCCCCTGCGGCGCGGGGGCTGGGTCCCGCATGTCATGCAGACCGGCTCCGAGCAGAAGAAGCCAAACCGCCGCGCACGGCGCACGCAACCACCCAGCGGTTACAAGTGACCCTCCACTTTTGCCTAGACCAACGAGCGAAAGGGGCGGGCAGCCATGCAGGCGGCATGCAACCGCACCAAGTGGACGCGCCTCTCCGACTCCTGACACGCCAGCGCGGAGGCCCAAGCCCACGCGTCGCGCGACCGGCGCGCCGGATGCTGCATGCAAGCAACTGTACCACTTGCGCCACCACCGCACCTCCTCGATTGAGGAACCGATATCGCGACCCGAGGCGACCCAGCGCGCGACCCAGCGGTCAAACGCGGTCAAAAGTGAGCCGGCAGTAATGACGGTGGTAGGCACGCGGGAGCAGCGGTCACGCCGTCAGCCAAGCTCACGTCCCATCCGGAGGCAGCGAGAGAACCCCCTCTCACGGCGTGAAGACGACGCGCCCGTGACCCGTTCCTCGAACAGCTCGCGCACGCGCAACGGCAACCTCGCCAACTACTCGCCCCGTCGCATTAACTCCACGGCTGGACAGGCGGCGCTTCTGGCAGGAGCGGCTGGCGACGCTTCGCCTTCGCCGAAACAACCGCGCCAAAAAAGGTACGCCGCGTCGTTCAATTTCGTATCCCTTTTTTCCTTTTTCCTCTTTCTCTATCTCTTGCAACAGGGACCGGGAAAAGGGATACCCTTAAGGGGATCCTTCCCCGTGAAGGAACTAGGCTCCGAGCCTCCTTACTGATCAGGGGTTCGAAGGCTGGCCCCCCGAAGGGTTCAACAGCCGCCTCAGATCGCGTGGGCCCGACACCCACTACTGGTCAGAGGTTCGAAGGTCGGCCTCCCGAAAGGTTCCACGGCCGCCTCAGGCTACTCGGGCTCCGCGCCCATTACTGATCAGGGGTTCGAAGGCTGGCCCCCCGAAGGGTTCACAGTCGCCTCAGACGTCGAGCGAGGGATGACCAGGGGTACGTTCGATACATAACCGAGGCTCGGGCTGCGCTCCCAAGGTACCCTAGGACATTTCCGAGACCGGTGGGAACGATCCTGTAACGGAATCCCATCGGAGGGAGGCATCGAGCCCTCGGACACCGTCGCCAGGGGACCGGGTCCGGCAGATCACCCGCAGGTACTTTTGGGCGTGCCTCCGGGCCCCTAGCCGACCCCCAACGAACGGGGCACGGACGTCCACTCGGATTACCCGCTTGCAGCTCACCGGAGACACCATGTTTGGTGCCCATCGAGGGTAACATGGCGTTCTCCCCCCTCCTCCTTGCGGAAAGGCGACGTAGGGGCGTATGTAAAAAAGCCGAGTCTGTCCCTGATCGCCCTCTCGCCCTGTGCGGAGGCTCGGGGGCTGCTCTCGCAAACTCGGCTCCGGCCAAACCGTTAACAGCGTCAACATACCAGCCCGAGAACTTGGGCCCCGACAGTGCACCCGGGCTACGGCCAGTTCGCATGAGGGAACCACCAGACCGGCCGAAGCATTACGCAAGGCATTAAGACCTCGAAGGAGTGAAACCACTCCTCCGAGGCCTCGGGGGCTACACCCGGTGGGTGCGCTCGCGCGCACCCACCGGAACAAAATGCAACCGAGAAAGGCTGGTCCCCTTGCAAAAAAGTGCGACGAAAGCCTCCAAGCGAGTGCTAACACTCCCTTCGAGGCTCGGGGGCTACTGTCGGGGACCATAATTAGGGGTACCCTCAAGACGCCTAATTCTCAGCTGGTAACCCCCATCAGCATAAAGCTGCAGAGGCCTGATGGGTGCGATTAAGTCAGGGATCAGTCCATACGAGCGACTCGATCACGCCTCGCCCGAGCCTAGCCTCGGGCAAGGGCAGCCGACCCTGAGGTGTTTCCGTCTCGCCCGAGGCCCCCTTTTTACGGCAGACGCATCTCCGGCTCGCCCGAGGCCTTGCCTTCGTTAAGAAGCAAGCCTGACTAAATCGCCGCGTCAATCGACCAAGTTACAGGGGCATTTAACGCAAAGGTAAGTGAGACTGACAGGCAGCCAGGCCTTGCCAAAGGCGCCATAGGAAGCTCCGCCCGACCCAGGGCTCAGACTCGAGCTAAGGCCCCGGAAGACGGCGAACTCCGCTCCGCCCGACCCAGGGCTCGGACTTGGGCTAAGGCCCCGGAAGACGGCGAACTCCGCTCCGCCCGACCCAGGGCTCGGACTCGGGCTAAGGCCCCGGAAGACGGCGAACTCCGCTCCGCCCGACCCAGGGCTCGGACTCGGGCTAAGGCCCCGGAAGACGGCGAACTCCGCTCCGCCCGACCCAGGGCTCGGACTCGGGCTAAGGCCCCGGAAGACGGCGAACTCCACTCCGCTCGACCCAGGGCTCGGACTCGGGCTAAGGCCCCGGAAGACGGCGAACTCCGCTCCGCCCGACCCAGGGCTCGGACTCAGGCTAAGGCCCCGGAAGACGACAAACTCCGCCTCGCCCGACCCCCGGGTCGGACTCCGCTCTGGCCTCTGCCGAACGACCTCCGCCTCGCCCGACCCAGGAGCTCGGGCTCGGCCTCGGCCATGCAGGATAGACTCGACCTCGGCTTCGGAGGAGCCTCCACGTTGCCCGACCTAGGGCACAAGTCCGCCACGTCAACAGGAAGCGCCATCATCACCCTACCCCGAGCCGACTCGGGCCGCAGAGAACAGGACCGACGTCCCATCTGGCTAGCTCCGCCAGATAGGCAATGATGGCGCCCCGCTAGCCCTATGACGACGGCGGCTCTCAGCCCCCTTACGGAAGCAGGGGGACGTCAGCAAGGACCCAACAGCTCCGACAGCTGTCCCTCCGCCAGGCTCCGTTGCTCCACCGACAGCCACGACACCACACCAGCTGGGTGCCAAGATCTCTCCGGCTGCCACCTTGGCATGTACCTAGGGCACTAGCTCTCCCCCACTAGACACGTAGCACTCTGCTACACCCCCATTGTACACCTGGATCCTCTCCTTACGCCTATAAAAGGAAGGACCAGGGCCTTCTTAGAGAAGGTTGGCCCCCGCGGGAACGAGGGCAGGGGCAGGCGCTCTCTTGGGGCCGCTCGCTCCCCTCACCCGCGTGGACGCTTGTAACCCCCTACTGCAAGCGCACCCGACCTGGGCGCGGGACGAACACGAAGGCCGCGGGAATCTCCACCTCCCTCACGACTCGGCTCCGACCACCTCGCTTTCTCCCCCCTTCGCGCTCGCCCACGCGCTCGACCCATCTGGGCAGGGGCACGCGGCACACTCACTCGTCGGCTTAGGGACCCCCCGGTCTCGAAACGCCGACAAATGATATGAAAATAAAAATAATATAAATATATTTCTAAAATTTGTACTTTTCATTTCATAATATGATTTGATAACAAATTTGTACAAGTTTTGAAACTAAATTCGAATTCAAACTAAACCTTAGAAATGAAGAAAAGAGAAAGAAAAATAAAAAGAAAAAGAATAAAAAGCTTACCTGGGCCGACTGCTTCATTTCTGGCCCACTAAACCTTTCACACCCGCGCGGCCCACTGCACATGCCCCCTCGCGCGCAGCGCGTCGCGGTGTGAGACGCCGACCGGTGGGTCCCCCTCGTCAGTCACGCCTGTTTGTTCTCGCGCTCCTTCGCGCCGACAGCTGGCCCCCGCTCGTCTGTCTCGCGCGCGCGCTGGACTCACACCGACACTCGGGGCCCACGTGCCATCCTCTGCGCTCCGCCTGTGTCTCTGTCGTGCGGGCCCGCGTTGTCATCACCCGAACTCCGCGCGGGACTCACCTACCTCGCGCACTTCCCGCCGCCATGGCCGGTGGATCATGGATGACCCCTTCCGCCCTCGTGCCGAGTCCACGGGCGTTAAATGGGTGGCCTACGCGCCCTACTCCGCCTCTCCCATCTACCCAGTGCCGACCCGAGCTCACTGCTAGCCCCTAAACGCGCCACCACACCGATTCGCGCCGCCGCCGGTGAACCTCGTCGCTGCCGGACCTCTGTCCTCGGAGTGGGGACAAGGAGGGCCATCGGTACCTGGGGCAATCGTCCGCGGCCACTGTGGGAGGTCGGGACCTGCGGTGCGCGCGCAATTCCTCGCCGGAGGCGCATCGTCGCCGCGGACCCGCCATTCCCCGTGGCCAGGCTCGCCTGCGCAATAATCCACGGTGAGAACTCCACCCCTATCTTCACCATGTCGGTCTCGTCATGTAGAACGGTCCAATTTTAGGTTTTGGGCAGGGATTAGCCGGATTGCGTGCCGCCGGCGAGCGATCCACCGTGAGCAGTGCGCCACCGCCGCCGTGCTCACTGTAGATTGGGGCGCGCGAGCTCGGCCGTCGATTCTCTGTTGGACGGTCGGGATTAGAAAACCGAATAACGCTTCGGCCAGGGCATATAGCGTCCGTTGGATGAATATCCAGTGGCGGGATGTGGCTCCAGCATTCATTAGATCTAAACCGTAGGATCTAGATCCTGTGGTCATCGTGGCGTACCGTTTCATAATAAGTTAAATCTAATCCTGGCGGCTGATTTCGGATCGGACGGCTCTGAATCAACGATACCCCTTCGCGGTGCACTTTTGCATAAGAGCCCCTCGGTTTATTTAAAAACAACCCGCAGTCCATTGGAACTGTTCTCTGTGTCTTAGGTAATTTGCGCAGAGACCCCTGAGCTTTCTGAAATTCGTGCGCCCAGTTCAGAGATCATGAAAATCAAATAAATAAATTCAGAAATAGATTTTTAATATAAAAACAATTCCTAGAACTTATTTAATCCATAGAAAATTCATTTTTAGTCCAAATCACTCCATTCCAGTTTCTAAAATTTTGTAATAATGTTCTCTATCATATAGTGGCTCTGTTTTGGCATGAAAACAGTAAGAAAAATTATTTATCATTTAATCCTATTTTAATCACATTAAACCTTAGGAAATTCATAACTTGAAACCTATAACTCCAAATTTAGTGATTCCAGTTCCTATGATTTCATTTTAATGTGTAGATTTTTACTGTATATTTTATTCATTTGTTTGGTGTGATGTTGATTTTGGCTATACTATGTATGTATTGCGTTGATGCGAGTAGACGAGCAAGCCACTGTGGAAACTGAGGTTCAACAAGTAGAAGTAGCTGAGCAGGAGCTCATTGAAGGCAAGTTGTGCCCTTGATCACTTACTTTTCCCAGCCATGTTCTTATTAATTTTAATGATCTGCATAGGTTAATTTTGATGGGATCCTTTAGGTTACCCCAGTTTTGGTTATCTTTATACCTTGTTCACCCCTGAAATATTTTTGGGTAGTACTTGCTATTGCTTTATGTGGATTTGGGTATGAAGATACACTATTCATGATTATTCTGTTATTATCTTGTTATTATTACTGTTCATGTTAAGATCATTAAATTAATGGGAACATGGAGCGACCACCCGGGAAAACAGTGCTACCACAAGAGTTTAATGGGACGCCCTTGGCTGATTAACTAGGAAAGCTAGTGGAGGTCTTCCTTACCCGAAAGGGGCAAGGGCAGTAGGGGAGTGGTCAGTGTAGGGAGGTCCTTGTTTGATTTTGCTGCGATGGCGGTCAGGCAAGAACCCTGCACTGGAGCTTCCTATAAACTGTAGCGGGATTTCTGAAGCTAGTGGAACTTTGTAAAGGCCTCGTAGTGTTACCCTGCCTCGCCTCCTCGGTAGAGGTGTATGGGATTGGCCGTCTCTTGGCAGATGGGTAACATGACTTGTGGGTAAAGATGTGCAACCTCTGCAGAGTGTAAAACTCGTATACTAGCCGTGCTCACGGTCATGAGCGGCTCGGACCCTCACATGATTAATTGTGGAACTTAAATTCAATTTGACATTTGCATCGCATTTAGGATTCTTTTACTATTACTGTTCTTTATTATTATTAAGGTTTGGTATTTACTTACACCTAGTAATTGCTAATAAAACTTTGACCAACTTATAAAAGCAATGCTCAGCCTCAGCCTTTACTTCATTGAATAGCCTTACACTTCATGGACTCCCACCTTTGGTGAGTTCATGCCACATTGTTCCCCACGACTTGTTGAGCTATGAACGTATGTGAGCTCACTCTTGTTGTCTCACACCCCCCCCCCACAGGAGAAGAACAGGTGGTCGAAGAGGAGCCGCCTAACACTGAGGCATTCGATCTGATCTAGGTGGTGTTTCTCAGTTGACATTGGCACCGACGATCCTTAGTTCATTTTATGGTTATTCCTTTATTTTGTAATAAGACTTCCGCTATGTAATAAGTACTCTGATGTTATTGACATTTATCTCTATACACTCTGTTATTATATGTGTTGTCTTCTTGGCGCATGTATGAGTTGCACCCGGCTTTGTCCTTTAAAACCGGGTGTTACATAAGTGAACAAAACATCAAAAAATACATATCATTTCATAATACAAATTGGCAAATACATCTATGCATACCAACAGTATGTTCATCTAAAACAGTATTTAACCAGCAAATAAACAGTTATGCTGTAGTAATAGTGACCAAGCAACAAAATAAACATTTATACAGTACTAGAATAAACATTCATATCCTGACAAAAAAAATACATTATGCAGTAAACAAAAAACCAATTTAGCGTAACTAGATCAGAAATTTAGCATCAATAAATCTTAGCGTGCCTGCTGAGACGACATAAAGAAAACATGCTATCCCTTACTACAACCAACTTGGCAACATGCGTGTTGTTATGGGTTTCCTACTTATTATGTTTGACTGAAGCCACTTGCTATATAGCTTTGCTAAGGTCCTGAGAGACACACATTTCAAAAATTTGAAAACATTTATCTTCGAATACCTGACATGCACACAGATCCACAATTGCCAAAAAAATGATCTACCCGAATCATATACATATGAGGTGTTTGTCATGCTAACCTGTTTGAATTGACTAAAATAACTTGCTAACTGCTAAAAATGATCCAAGTACCTTGGGCTGATCATCATTTCTCTAGTATCCTGGTTACATTTTATATATGAATAATATGAAAATATTAATGAGCTGTGTCGTGAACACTGCAATGCAGTTTCCAAGATTGGTTTGGTGGGTTCAAATAAAAGCAATGTTCAAAAAAGCGCAATTAAGCGTCCGCCTAATCACAATTAGACGCTAAGCGGCATGTTAGCGCTGCGCTTAGGACCTGGGCGGTGGTTTACGCGGTGGGCGCGTGTAGGCGGTGCATGATTTGCGCTATGCACGCTGAGGCGGAAACGAGGCGTGTAGAAGCGGGGTTCGGCGCACGGGGAAAAGATGAGCACGGAAGCTGCTGCGCAGGAATATAAAGTGAATAGGAGGGAAAGAGAAGGGAACTATTGTAGACCGGGAGAGAGTGAAACAGGTTGGGAGCTGAAGCTGCTGTTGCATGGGAGGGGAGGAAAACAGGACCGCCAACAGACTGGTCCTCTTCCCCAGTCGTCCAGGGCCGCCACCGTCGGTGACCTCTTACCCTTCTGGTCAAGTCGTCCAGGCCGCCGGGGTCATCGCTCTCTGCTCCTTTTCCCTAGCTATCCAGGCATGCTCTCCCTCTCCCTCCTTTGCTTATGCTCTGCTCCTCCATATCTTCTGTTCTATACTTTTATTCATTATTCCAGGTAAGTACCCCTAATTCCTAGCTAAAACTATTTTTTCTGCGCAAATATATATATTATATTGTATATTCCTACAAACACTTAAGCACGATTAATCTACGCCTAAGCTCTCTAGGAGCTAAACAGTGTCCTAACGCCCGCCTAACGCCTAGCGCTTATTGTAACCTTGAATAAAAGGCCGAATGCAGCTTTCAGTTTCAGGTCATAGATATTTACATCCATCACATTAACAAGGTTATAAAAAAGGTAGAGATTACAAAAATTACCAGCAGAGCCAAAGCTTTTGGACAAATATTATTATAATTCCCACACTGTTATTATCAATGTTTGGTATTATTTTTTTCTTTGAAAATTGATGTTCCAAAGAGAGCACTAGATTTTTACAATACAATTTATGTTGTCACAAATGATGATAAAGAAAATGTACCAATTGTATCTGGATCTGATGGGTTTAAACTGCTAGATGTGAAGCAATAAATTTGAACTAGAACTGCTGGGTTTGGACAAAGAAAAAGAAACAAAACAAAAATAAATATTTATATAGTACTGGAATAAGCATTCATATATGGAGTTCTTTGTGAGTTCATTGTTATTGACAAACAAAAAACATTTATGCAGTAAACAAAAAAATAAATTAGCGTAAACATATCACCTGTGAGTTCTTTGTTATTGACTGCCAGAAAATCCGCCAGAGGTTGATGGAGTTAGGCACCTGGAATACGGCACACAATGCATAAGAAAATGAAGCATATGAATGGGGAGATTAGGAAATAGCAGAGTATGCATAAAAATTACAGAGAACTCGAGCACCTTGGGAAGCAGGACAACGGTCACCGAGCGTGCAGAAGAACAATGTGACGCGTGCGCGGAGGATTGTCAGCGGCGGGCGGCTCCAAGACACTGACAACGACGGCGCCGATTAGGGTTGAGGGCGAGTGGCGGCGGAGGACGGCAAATCGCCCTAGCGGGAGGGCAGCAAGGGGAATCGCCCTGGCGTCGCCTGAATAATCGCGGCGAGTCGGCCAGGAAGGTTGACTGCGCGGGGGTTAGGGTATAGAAATGTTTGACCGAGTGGGAAGTGGGGTAGTGGGCCAATTCCTGAAATTCGGGAACGTGGGTCGGCTGAAGTATTTACGCTAATTCTCTATTGTGTATAAACGGACGAATGGAATAGTGTAAACACGTGCTGACTAAGGAAGATGTGGCTGACCACGTGGAAAGTGGGCCTAAGCCGCTATTTCTGCAACGAGGGCCCACAGCTGTTTACTCTGTTTACGCTAAAAAGGGTTTCCGTTTACGCTATTTCAGTTCGCTTGCATAAAACGTGATCGGACGTGGGTTTACAGAATTGATGGCTGGGACTCTCTACAGTTATATAGAGCCCAGGGCTCTTAATAGATAAACTATATATATATATATATATATATATATATATATATATATATATATATATATATATATATATATATATATATATATATATATATATAACTTGGACTCAATAAAATTGAGTTATATAGACCTACTCAAAGGTCTAGAGCGTATTTCCCTTCTTACTCAAGCGTCTAGGCACTTTAGGGTTGTGATCTGGTAACTCCTAATTATGGTACCCGACAAGTACTTATGTGTGTGACTTATTGTTTTTACGTAACAATAATATATGTTTTCTTTTAGTTGTTCGTGCGAGTGCTTGTATCTTATATAAACATCGTATCATGTGATTTTGTAGTAAATCATATAAGTGCTACATAAATGTACCGTTCAAATATTATAACCATTATGCACCACTCATAGAGAGATGGTTCAAATATTATAACCATTATGCACCACTAAGAGAGAGATGAGCCGAGCGGACGTTTCTTGGAGCGGACGTTTATTGGAAAGTAGGTTGGCGCCAATAACCACGACTCAGATCTCCTACCACATAGGCGCTATCTTGACTTACTAGATCGAGATCTCGACGTCATTTATGTTGGTGTCGAGACGTGTGATATCGGCGTCAATAATAATGGCCAAGGTAAAAGGTTCGTTTTCTGAATTCAAATCAGAAATTACGTACTTATAAAAATCTTTAGAAAAGGGTCAAAAAAAAAGCAAAAAAAAAAAAGACGGCACTATATACTGCAGCAGCCAGGCTTCACGTAGCGCGCCTGCAAGGCTTTACCGATGGCGCTGCTTGCAGTCGCCAGTCACCACAGCATGGAGAAGGAAGATGAGATCATCGATGTTCGGATGTTCCCGAAGCAAAGTCAGCAAGACAAAGTAACAAACACAGATCCAGGGCTAAATGCTCATACGGCCACAGACACAGTCACACAGTCACAGACACAGTACGAGCTCTCACAATTCACAAAGGCGCCGTCCCCTGGCCAGCACTACACGACCCTGATCATGCCAGCACGGCCGCGGCCAGAGAGAGCAGGGACGTGGCGACAGCCGCGGCCACGGAGCTGGCGGAGAGGGCCTTCGGCGCGGCGTTAGGGTGCGGCGACGGCGCGGCCGTGGCGCCGCCGGAGGGGGTCGGCGACGGTGCGGCGGAAGGGGCAGCAGAGGAGGCGACGCGGATGTCCACCTTCTGGCCGGCAGCGCAGTGGCTCGGGAAGCCGCAGAGGAAGTAGTGGTGGCCCGTGGTGTTGAGGACGACGGAATCGTTGCCCGTGGACCAGATGGCCATCGGCTTGGTGGCGTTGCAGTTCTTGTAGTCCGCCTTGCTCACCGCCAGCACGTTGTGGAACTGCTTGTTATACGTGAACACTGCACCCATGCGTGAACAAGGTCACAAGTCGTCAGACATGAATAATACAGTCACTAGTTTCTTTCTTTCTTTATGAACTATAAACAGCATGAGCATCGCTATATAGGAGTACCATAAATTTGAGGAGGCGAATAATGCCAGTTTTACAAAAGGTTGTTACTTGGACAAAACTAAAACAAACATAAAACACAGGCACTAAAGTGATGTGGACCATTCTATCCATGTTCCATGCATCCCCACACGTAGCCAGCTGATGAACAGAACCAGTAGTAAGCACTGAACAGTAAGATGTCCCACATTGCCAATAAGTCTGCCAGCTTGAAATCTGAATGAAGAGGCCAGTGCTATATATGTTTGAAACAGATATAGATCTGACACCAGCATGATGGCACCATGAATTTGACAAAGTTACTAAATTGCTGAGCTTAGATGACCAATCTCGTCTATGCACCCCATCGTGCTAATGCCCTATTATAAACATAAGAAACGCCAATATCCTCATGCACAAACCTTTGGTTGCTGAGGATTAAAGCATAATGAACTATTTATCAAACATAACTCGCATCAGTACCAATCCTACTAACCCAGTCAATTGCAATCAGACCGCTGATTCGGATTTCTTTGACATGGTTCTCTTACCATGTTCAGCAGCATATTCACTGTCAGTCAGGATCAGTTCTAGATTGGTGGATGAGGTTTGGGACCTCACGGGTGTTTACGGGCCCCAACCAGAATGGGTATTATTAGGTGACTTCAACATGATCAGGAGAGCAAGAGAGAAAAACAAAGGGTCAATCAACAGAAGAGTGATGAGGCAGTTTAATAACACAATTGATGATCTGCATCTCTTAGAGCTTGAGCTCACCGATAGAGCATTCACCTGGTCAAATGAGCAAGTTAACCCTACCATGACTAAGATTGACAGATTCTTCGCGACAACAGAGTGGCATGACCTGTATTCCTCGGCTGACCACTCCATGTGCACCATGACGTCGGATCACTGCCCGCTCCTAATGCAAGGCCACTCCTCGGTTACTTTCTACCAAGGGTTCATATTCGAATCTTTTTGGCCTTAGATTGAGGGGTTCAACGAGATAGTCCATCAAGCATGGAATTCTACAGTAAACACTGATGATGCCATCCTTAGACTTCACATAAAGATGTCTCGCTCAGCCAAGGCTCTTTTGGCCTGGAGACGCAATACAGTTGGCAACTTCAAAGTGCAGATGGCCATCATCCAGATCATCCTCACTCTCCTGGAGAAAGCACAAGAGATTAGACAACTATCCTCCGAAGAATTGAAATTCAGGAGGACTCTTAAAATCAAGATTCTTGATATTGCCTCCGCTTAGAGGGCACGTGCAAGACAACACTCCAGGCTCACTTGGATGCGGTTGGGCGATGCTAACACTAAGTTCTTTCACCTGGCGGCCAATAACAGAAGACGGAAAAATTTAATCAGATCGTTAATTAGAGATGGCACACTGTTGACGAGTCAGGAAGACAAAATGAACGAGGTACAGCATCACTTCAGCCAGGTGCTAGGCACGACAGGTAAGAGGAGCAGTGTTGTTCGTTGGGACCATCTGGGGTATGTCCATTTTGAGTTATCTGAGCTGGACAACTTGATTGATGACAGTGAAATCAAGGATGTTGTGATGGGGCTTCAATCTGAAAAGGCCCCCGGGCCGGATGGGTTCATTGGGCTGTTCTACAAAAGCTGCTTCGAGTTGATCAAAAATGACCTTTCCATGGCAATAAATGATTTTTTCCAACATAGATCCAAAAGCCTGCATCTGGTCAATGAAGCAAACATCATCCTCATACCAAAGTGGGAAAACGTTGACAGAATTGATAGGTTTAGACCGATCAGCCTGATCAATAGCTTCATGAAAATTATAACAAAAATCATGGCAAATAGGCTTGCTCCAAGAATGAACGAAAACATTTCCAGTGCTCAGAATGCCTTCATCCAGAACCGGTCAATTCATGACAATTTTCTATACGTGCAAAGGGTGATTATGAATCTGCATAAAAAAGGTAATCCAGCTCTCTTCGTCAAGATCGACATCTCTAAAGCTTTTGACACCCTGAATTGGGCATATCTCCTGGATGTGTTAAGGGCCTGCGGGTTCTCCCTGAAATGGCGCAATTGGGTAGCTGACATCCTGGGATCATCCTCCTCAAGAATAATTATAAATGGGCAACGTTCAAACGCAGTCAAACACAGGCGTGGGGTGCGACAAGGAGACCCTCTGTCCCCCTTCCTTTTCATTTTAGCGATGGACCCGCTACATCGAATGATTGAGAAAGCCGCTGACGAGGGACTGCTTGGACAAGTTCTATTTAGAGGGGCTAAGCTTCGGTGCTCTCTCTACGCGGATGATGCAGGCGTGTTCGTTAGAGCTGACAAATCAGACTTGGAGGTGCTGAAAGGGATTCTCAACGCGTTCGAGGGGTGTTCAGGGCTAAAGATCAACTATGACAAAACAGAAATTTTCCCAATTCGATACCCGACATCATTATGGCCTGCGCTAATGGAGGTGTTTCCGGGCAAATACTCTAGCCTACCCGGGAAGTACCTTGGGCTACCCCTTCATTACAGGAAAGTAAAAAGGATTGATCTTCAACCTCTAATCGAAAAAATTAATAACAGGTTGGCTGGTTGGAAAGGCAAACTGCTGTCTAAGGCTGTTAGAGAAACTCTTGTAAAATCGGTGCTATCCGCACAACCAATCTACCATCGAACGGTTTTTCCACCTCAAAAATGGCTGCTGCAAACAATTGACAAAATAAGAAGAAACTTCCTTTGGAAAGGGAGCAATCCAGAAGCTTGCAGCGGGGGTCACTGCCTCATCAACTGGCCCATAACTTGCCTTCCAAAGAACAAGGGGGGTCTTGGAATTCTGGATCTTGATCGTTTTGTGAGGGGGTTAAGACTAAGATGGTTGTGGCTACGATGGAAGAGCAAAGACAGGGCGAGGACTGCCATGAAGCTTCCTTGTGACAAAACTGATGAAGATCTCTTCAATGCTTCCACAACTGTGACGGTAGGCAATGGAAAGATAGCTGAATTCTAGAAATCTAGTTGGATCAAGGCCAAACCCCTAAGAACATTGCGTCAACACTATTCAAGAAGGCAAAGAGGAAGAACATCACGGTCGCCAAAGCGCTCACTAACAACAATTGGATTCGATTAGGCTCCCCATACACGGGTGACGGGGAGTTTAGAGAGTTCGTTTCTCTTTGGCAGGCCATAGGTAACATGCAAGAGCTTAATGGTTTGGAGGACAACATTTCTTGGAGATGGACGGCAGATGGGCAGTACAGTGCAAGCAGTGCATACAAAATTCGATTCGCATCCAATTACAGTAAAATGAATCTCTCCCCCATTTGGAAGGCTAAAGTGGAACCGAAGTGCCTTTTTTTGCTTGGACACTACTTCATAAGAGAATACTGACTGCCGATAACCTGCATAAAAGAGGTTGGCCATGTAACCCAATATGCTGTCTCTGCAACTCAGCCCCAGAAACAATTCTCCACTTATGCAAGGATTGCCCCTTTAGTAGAGAGGTGTGGAACAAAGTTTTGTCTCGGGCCAACCTTCCTTTCCTGACTGGGTTTCCCAGTGACACTTCTTTGTATGATTGGTGGACGGACCTGCGTAGCCTTTGCAGCAGATAGGCAAGAAGAGGTTTCGACGGTCTGCTAATTCATTTTTGGTGGAATTTATGGCTGGAAAGAAATAACAGAATCTTTCAAAGCCAGCATAGAAGTGTAGATGAAGTTGCTCTGGCAGTCAAGGATAGTGCTAGTAGCTGAGGTCTAGTTGGTCTTGACTAGTGGTGTTTGTTTTCCTTTTTTAATTTCTTTTTAGTTCTTTTTAATTTGTTTCGTTTCCTCTCCCCTGCAGTTGCTTAGAGTCTGTATTCTCCCTTTCTTTTTTCTCTCATCTAATATATATCGGAGCGGCAAGCCTTTTGCCCCTTTCTTTAAAAAAAAGATTGGATCTGATACTGATCGCCTTTGATGAAAGTGTTACGATTCCACACTATCTAGTTATCTGCATTGTTCATGGAAATTCCACACAGCAATGGCCATCTGCATCCATACCAGCAAACCAGAACTTTTATCTGCCCTCAGCTGCTACTTTTACTAAACGTGTGGATATGGTGGACAGACGATCCACCTTGGTCCAACAAAGGCAGAATTCAGTGCAGCCGAAGAATAAACAGGTAAAAAAAAAGGAAGCAAATTTGACTCGAGTGGCAATCTCTGCTGTCTAGTGGATGAGAAGATAAGAGCAGTGATCACCATGCAGCTTTACAGCTCATGGACCCCCACCCAGTCTGGCATCCACATTGCAAGCGTGACAATGGAGCTATGCTGTGTCGTCCGTATTGAGTATTGACAATCATAGAAACCTTTTTCTGGATGGGGTTATCCTCATTTGAGGGACAAATGCTAGTAGTATAGACAACTACTCCTATTTGGTCGATCGGTCTACAACTCGACATGAATGATGCCCTTGCCACTCGCGGTAATCTGGCATTCATTTCCACCAGAAACAAGCAAAGAACTAAAGAAGTGGCCAGCAGCTCCAGCATACGCCGCTCAATGCCTAAGAGACAGCTGGGTGAGCTTACCTCGGCGCAAAAAGGGTGTGGTACACAGGCGTGGACGTGCATGGTTCATTTCCGGCAATCCTAACGTTCATTACCTCGGCGCAAAAAGGGTCTGGTACGTTTTAGATCATCGAACTAATGTTTAATCCATTATTGAATAATAGGCTAAACAGAGAGTAAACAAAAAAACTAATAAATTATACTCATCAATTAGACTATGATTTTTTTGTTAGACCATGGTTAATATTCTGTTTAGCATTCGAAATATTGATTAAACTTTAGCTTAGACAATCTAAACATGCCCTGATCTTACCCTAACTTGGCTGTGGCAGTAGACGGGAGTTGGGACAAGTGAAAAGGAGCCGTGAGTGTTCTGTATACGGCCTAAAGGGATCACCGTAGGAGTAGGAATTCTCAAGAATGTTTTCTTTATGTGTTCATCATGTGTATGATGTGTGGGATTTATTTTTGTGTTTATTTGCTGCGTGTCTCAAAACTGTCATGGTGGTGTGCACTAAAGTTAGATCAATGAACCAAATCGCAAGCAAAAATCATTTGTATTCCAGTATCATTACACATTTACACTTCAACTTTCTTAAGATGGGGTCCGGCGAAAGACCCCCCAAAAAAAAATCTGTTTTTGTCCAACGAGAAAGGTCGTTCGAAAGCACCGGCAGCAGAGGATTAACCTTAACCAGCAAAGGCAGGAGCGATGTGTTAGGATGCACAGGGATTCCAAGAATCTGAATATAAAAATAAATCCCAAAAATTCTAAAATTGCATTCGAACACTTCGCGACTGTAATAGATTCTAACACACGGACACAGAATCCAAGAAACACCAGAGATTATTCTTATTCGGCTTAGATTTTAAAACCCAATCTAAACATGCGAAAGAAAAAGAAGGCAAAAGCTTGTTGACCCCTCGATAATTCTGGAGCATAGCGCACATTCTTTTGTCCTTCCACTAGCCAGTCAGTTGTAGGTGCATAGATGAAGGCTTGGCTATGTAAGCGTGACTGACTGCACGGTGACTGGCAGGTCATGTGCTCTTTGCGCTGGCCAGAGACAAAAGTCCCGGGACAGCGGAGCAGCAGGCATTTTTTATTAGTTCGGCAAAAGTGCCTTTTTCTCCGGCGGAGTGCATTCGCCATTCAGGGGCGAAAGAACGCTAAAAATAAGGCTAAAACAGGGCCAGAGTAAAAAGATTCGGTCACATTTAATAGACCAAAAGGCAGCTTAAAATAGGGCTAAAACATATATGAGATCTTTCGACTACGTTAAATAAAACTAAATGTATATTTTTCACAGTCTATCTTTAAACCCAAGAAATGAGCTAAAGTGAATTGTGGGCCCGCGGCCCGCCCCTGAGAACATGCACCGATGCACGGAGATTAGTGCTGGGAATTGGGCCGGGCCGGGCTAGCCCGGCCCAAGCCCATCGTACTTCGTACCAAACGGGTTCGGGCCAGGAAAGCCCAAATATTTTTTAGGCCGCGTCGTGACAGCCCGAAGTGTAAAAACAGTGGTCCAGCCCGGCCCTAAACCATGTCGTGCCTTTGTTGGGCCGTGCCGGCCCAAGCCCGGCCCGTATATTTGACCACATAAAATCAAAATATTATAACCATATAAAGTTCATAGCTTACTAAATTAAAGATATTAAACAACTCTAGCATCATTTAAACACATAAACTCCAAATATAACAACAATATAAAGTTGATATCTTACTAAATTAAAGAAATTAAACAGATTGGGCTTAATTGGGCCGTGCCGGCCCAAGCCCGGCCCATCTATGCGGGCCGTGCCGGGGCCCGACGGGTCGGAATTTGAGGCCCGGCCCAGGCTCGCCTTCGGGCCGTGCCAGCCCGGCCCATATTATTTCGTGCCGGACCGTGCTTTGGGCTCTTATTTTCGGACCGTGCTCGTGCTAGCCCAAAAAGCCCGACCCAAATTCCCAGCACTAACGGAGATGATGGCCGATGAGCAGTGGCCGCCAGGCGCGCGCGGTCCCGCGGACCCAGCACCACCGGATCTGGGTCTGCAAAAGCCCCGAGCCCGTGCAGTCCTGCCGCGTTGTGGACTTGTGGTGAGCTGTTGGCAGCAGCGGCAACGCCATCCCACGGCGCATTGTGCGTTGCTGCGCTGCCGGTGCCCCCAGTCCCCCACTGGCGGTGGCGGTTGGGTGAGGGGCTGAGGGCGTGCGTCACGCCGAGAAAAGCGTTGCGACTTCCCTGCCGAGACAGACACGAGCACGGCCCGCCATGGGAAAGCCGTAACGCGTCAAGAGCCTACCATACCAACCTGGACCTGAGGTGCCTTGTAAGGCTGCTCTCCCCGGCAGCGCTGCACCTACAGGTATCCACTGTTTCGTGTCTAGACTTTTTGGCAGCGAAAGCCGCCGCTGCTGCTGCAGATAATTTAGGCTGTGCGCAGCGGTTGACGCTACGCTTCACCCTCCCCTTGCATGCGGCACGTAGGGGCACCCTATCGCCGCAGCGGTGCCCCCTACAGCGTCCCCTACGTGTCGGTCCCCTTCTCTCTCCCCCTAGATATAGCGTGTCACTGTTCATCACCCTAAACACTGTGCTGTGGGTCCACGAGTAATTGTTAGTAGATAAAAATTGATAGTTGGTATAGAAAATTATATTTTATAGTGGTAGTGGGGTATAGGGGGAGTATTTAGGGGGAACCGTTGCGGGAGATGAAAAAATAGGGGAGAAAATAGGGGAAAAAGTGATATAGGGGAAAAAATTTAGGGGTAACTGTTGCGGATAGCCTTATCAGGAGATATTTCCATGACCTGCGAAAGGATAGCCGAAAGCCTGCAGCTCGCTAGCCTGGCCACTCATCCATCCTTCCTGCTCCGCAGCCAGAGCCAGCCCACAATACGCTGGTGGGTCAGTGGTCACAAGGCGCGCGAACCTAGATGGATCGATCTGCCGACACACACTCTGTTTCCTTACGGCTGACGCCCCGTCACGTCAGTCATCAATAGCATTATTGCTAATCCTCGACACGATCATCTTTGAGGTCTTGTTCATTGCATTACTGCTAATCCTCGACATGATCATCTATTGGATCTTACGCGGTTATTCCCATTTCATATCTATTATATAGAATAATAGAATTAGGGCATCTACATCCCACAAACAAATGTTATCTATATGTATAATAAAAACACGTACAGACAATATAAATAACAAATCATAAGGTGAGTTGTCTGTTTACATTGTATATAAATTTTTAATGATAGTGATTGTCTTATCGTCTCTTAGCATTAGAACACGTGCCGAAGTCGTCTACTCACGAAACGAAAGGATGACTGATATCTCTCTCTCTCCTCTTAATCAGCGTCCACGTTAGATTTTTTTTTCTATTTAATTGTTGCTTACATGTCTGCTTAGAGACCACGTGTTCAACGTAGCTGCACAGATACGGGTACCTATTTGGATGTTAGATTTTTAACCTGCTTTCTTCAAGAACAAATAGGATATAAAATTTTCTGTGTAAATTTATATTCTTGTTTTTAGCATTGGTTTTATTAAGATTAATAAAAAGTAATGGCAAATCCGTGCTGTATCTTTTTAGAATCATTTTTAAATCAATTCGGATACGGATACTATTTAGATTCGGATGTTTCTTCACCTTTTTCATTGTTCGTTGTACGAAGAAAATAATGCAAAAGTTTATTCAAAAATCTATTCTTGTCTTTAATGGTATGCTTAATAACAAGGCTAAAGATTACCACCAAATTTTATGCACATGTATGTTAAAATATTAGATTTGTGAATATCCCTATGTACGTGCTCTTATAAGAAATTAGGAATAATTTTGATTTGTTAGAGATTTAAACTCACACAATTTTATCCGGTCCACGTTCTTTGTGATTAAACTCACACAATTTAATACTAGATCATTAATTTCATTGGCGGTACCCCATCCGGCGCCAGCATAGAATTTGCGAGGACTACTGGAGTACTACTTGTGCTGCCACTACGGCGGCCGTACGGGAGCAAGTAATGAAGCCTGCGTAGCTAAGCGCCGGACAGGCCGGCGCGGCCCTGTGTGTTTGAATGGAGGGACGAGGATTTGAAGCCTGCTTAGCTAAGCGCCGCACAGGCCGGCGCGGCCCTGTGTGTTTGGATGGAGGGACGAGGATGGAGGATGGATGAAGAGGGATGAGATGAGATCATTTTAATTTGACCCGTGTTTGGTTTGGAGGTTCAGAGTTAGGGTCAAAAAATATTCTTCAAAAATGGAGGATGAGGCCATCCCTTAAAATATAAGGGTTGGGGTCAACCCAGGGTTGATCCCGTCCCATCCCTCGTTGACACCGAACCAAACACTAACTAAATACTAAATGAGTCCTCGCCTCGGTTTCCCATTCACGCGTAAAGAGAGAGGCCACGGGTACACGTAGCGTGCCTGGCCGCCACCGCTCGTTGCTCGCCGTTCGCCGTGCCGCACGAAGGTCACGTAGCGTGGCCACCCATTTTCGGGTGCTTTGCCATTCACGTGTAAAGAGAAAGAGGCCACAGGTACACGTAGCGTGCCTGGCCGCCACCGCTCGTTGCTCGCCGTTCGCCGTGCCGCACGAAGGTCACGTAGCGTGGCCACCCATTTTCGGGTGCTTTGCCATTCACGTGTAAAGAGAAAGAGGCCACAGGTGAAGGCCAAGGGCTTGTGGATAGCGCGACGCGGACGGCGGCGGATGGGGATGCCATTGCCCATTGGTTCGGTGGTGCCGCACCACACGATGACACGAAGGCACCAAATGGAATTAGGGCGTCCGGATTCTAGCAGTTAGTAGGGGAGTAGCAGTACTGGCGCTACCTCTGAAAGCCCGAAACTGACTGACAGACAAAACAACTCGAGAGGGTCAGAGGGCGGTGGAGAGCCGGAGATTGGACATGGCTCAGACAGAGGATGACAGCGAAATTACTCTGTACAGTACGGGTCTTCATATCGCTACAACCATGTGTCGTGCCGGCCCGACTGCCACTAGTGCACCACCGATTTGTGCACACGTACACCGGGAGGAATGGATACGGCCCCTCCCTCCAGCCTAGGTTCTCTACAGTTCTCGACTAGGGGATTTTTCCCAGAATTTCGGTAGGAAAGTCGAAAGTGCCTCCACTTGAAAGTTCTTCTCGGTTCTCGACTAGCGGAGTTCTGAAGAAAAAAGAAATCTAACTTAAGGAGTGATTGCGGCTGGATCAGCACACACCCACGTCCGACTCCGACGCACAGAAGAGAGCGCGAGTGACTGAAGAGTGAGACGGGCAGGGGGGGAGGGATGGGACGCACCAACAGTGTCGCCGATGACGATCTGCTTGGAGCTGGCCCAGGCGGCGTAGTCGGGGTTGCCCATGACGGTCCACCCAATCGTGCCGCCCACCTCGTACACGGCCGCCGACGCCACGGCCGCCCACATCACCAGCAGCAGCAGCGCCGCGCCACCGCCGCCCATGGCTCCGGCCGAGATAGAGCGGAAGCGAAGGGACGAGACGCGCGGTACCGTAGGAGAGCGATGGCAGTGTGCAGTACTGAGTGGCTGGCTGGCTGGCTGACCAACCGGCCGGTTAAATCAGAAGCTCCGCGGCTTTCCAGCCCCGCCCGCGGCGAGGTTCCCGGAAATGCCCCCTGCGTCCAGCGTTCGATACGTATGGCTTGGCCTGGTGTGCCCGGGTTTTATGGACTTCTCCGTGGTCTTGTGCTTTCGCCTTCCGGGTCCGGTGGCCTGACCAGACCAGGGTCTCGTTCTCGTCTGCGCTGCCTGATACGGCGCGGGCCACTGTCCACGGCACGCGACCACTCCTGGGTCCTGGCGATGGCGGTTGCTAGCCTGCTACTGCTCGGCTGCTCGCTCCATCATCCGAACGAATCTGCACATGTGGTGCAGAAGCGCCATCGAAGGCCCAAGCGCTCGCCCAGATTTTTCTTTTGACCCCCTTGATCGTGTCGGTGTCGTACACAGCCGCATGAGTCGAATCGGGGTACTCCCGTAACCGCAGCTGATAAGATGTGCATGGCGACGAGCCTACGTCTAGTGAGTAGCGAGCCATCGTCCCATCGACGAACGGGACCTGGAGTCTTCTCGCCGTCGACCGGAAGCGGGAAGCGTTTTGCACGTCGAGTAAAGTACACACGGACACGGCATAAGCGCCGGGACAGAGGCTTTCCAGTTTCCACCCGGGTGTCCCAACGCTTTTGGCGTGTGTGCATGCGTGTTGTCGGCGGTGAGGCACTGACGACTAACAGACTGCATATCTGCAGTGTTCGTACAGTGAAATTTAAATATAAATATAAGATAATTAAAATACAATAAAAATGATTCTTTTGGTTGAAGATGTGGAGACATCTTCACAACCGCAGCAGGTAGTACTTGAGAGTCCATATACACACATCACACATACATACAGGTCGCTTGGCGCAACCGCACAACGGAACAAACAGCCATATGTCCTAAGGCCATATATGGATGGTCTTGTTTAGGGGTTTCCATTCATTCAGCTCCCAAACAAGCCCAGTGGAGTCCAGTGTCCAGTCCATTCTAGTCTATCTTGTCGTATCCTTCGTCACATCACAGGACGACTACGACACGGCTCGAGAGTATTGATCTCAGCGATCCTACACGTCGCGCCCCGATCTTCTGGAGACGGAGGCGGCCAGCCACATGTGAAAGATGCACTGGACAGTGGACAAGCGTGTCGTTCGTGAACCGGCTCGTGAGTTACTACTGACGGCTGACGATCGGCGTGACGACACCATGAGCTCAGGCCTCGCCGGACGCCGCGAGCCCGCGAGGCAAGCATCTGGCGGGCGGACGACGAGAGGGAAGGCCCAAAGGCCGGATCAATACATGTCTGGACTGTTTAATAAACGGAAAAAAGCCCATCCTACTTCCACACTCTATCGTTGTTAGTTTGCTGGAACTTTTGGTGCAACCTCAGACAGTGTTGCCGTGTTCTCTTTACGTGATGGTCGTAAACGTAAATATTGTTAAGTTACCACGGATCAACAGATCTGCTCCTTGCCCTTTCGTCAGCAGATTAGGCGTGAGAAGCTGTAGAAGACTCATCTCTCTTTCCATAAGCACGACATAATAAACACACAAGACACAAGGTATAGGGTTGGGCCTCTGGTCTCTTTCTCTTCTCTGTATTATGAGGGAGTGTACATGTTACTTATATAGAGATGTGAGACCCCTTAGGGGCAAAGCAGGTATTTGCCCACATAACCCTAACTAGGGTTACTTAACACTCCCGCTTGGACGAATACTGCGACCAACACATGCCTCGTTAAAACTCTGAAAAACCCAGTGGGAAAATGTGGAGAAAGAGTGCATGGTGATACAAATTGCATTTGCACTTTGTTGCCTCGTTAAAAACCTCATGTGAGAAACTTCAAGAAAACTCACCAAGGGAAAAAGAGTACAACAGCTGTCGTCGGGACAGATTTTGATCCTCTGGGATCTAGATTCTATCGAATCTTCTACAAGGGCTAACTTTAGAAATGTGCTCCCCCTGATCCTTCCAAAACCGTATCAATAAAGCAAAATATCTTCTTCTGGAAGTATATGCACATAAATATTTAGCAAACGGATTGCATATCCTTGCAAGGACTATTTCAGAAACTTTACCTCTACTCACTTCTAGGATATACGAGGTAAGTGCACGTATCAATATAAATAAGCCACTTTGACTGATGGTGTTCGATCGAATGGATCTATATATTTGATAGAAAGTTCCATAAAGGTTCACATATTGATCATCAAGCTCACGTCTTCAGGGCATAGAATATGACATTTATTGTCTCACGATTGTGATCAATATAAGTATTCGCTCCCCCTGACGATGACATCTGTCAAAGTCGTTATCCCTCGTAACTCAAGCATATTCTTCAAGATATATGTCTCATTGTTCATTTAGAATAATGGGAATGGATGAGGTTGGGGTACTATCATTTTCTATCTTACACCACAATTTATACATAGTTGTGCAAAGCAAATAACATGTCCTTCAATAGGACTTAGGGGAGAATATAGTTGCAATAGTACATATTCTAAATATGACACATCGCTCTAGGCGTTCATCTATTGCAACATCTATGATGGTGTAACAAAAGTCCATCAAAGATCGTAATCCATTAGGGATTTTTCATCGATCAGATACATCGTTATAGTCTGTCATTCTGGCACAATGGGGATATTTTGCTAGTAACACCTAAACCTTATAGGCTTCTGCCATCAGGGTTTTAGAGGATACCGTAATTCCACATTTAGTGGAAATTACCATGAGTAAAACTCATGGAATGCACATGTGCTTATTCGGTGAACTTCAAGTCCTTTGGTACCTCATCTTATTCCTTTTCGGATCTATATGAGTCTTTATCCATTTATAGGGATTATCAAACTTTAGTGTTTAACATAGACTTTATTTTTTCTGGAAAAGTTCTATCAAGGAACTATAATCTCATCTAGGAGATATTCTCTCTACATAGGAGAGTGTTCATTTGTCAGGAATGTATTATTCGGTACAAGATTTATATCTTGCATATTTATAATTCAAAGATATGGGTCCTCCTAGGATCTCATGCGGATCTTCAGAATCCTATTAACTGCATAATTTAATTCATGCCATTTGCCAGATATATTACATAGCCGAACTGTGTTTATTCAACACATACGTGGGATGGGTCTCTCACAAGACCACTTGAACCATCGATTCACCACACATTATTTCAATAGTGCCCATAAATGTCCAAACTTCAAGCTCGTAACTTTCATTTTGCGATTATTGGTTCAGCCTCGATTGCATTTATCAATGACCCGATAAGAGAGCTTAAAGCACTCATGCCTAGGACTTTGTTTTGGATCCATTTGCAATCTAGAGGGGCAAAATAGGTGTTGACATATTTGTCTCCCATATTTAATAATGATCTCCGTCATTTCCTAAAACAAAAGATTCATTGTCCCATATTCCCAGCACAATGATATTGCGCGCTGTCGGAGGGTAAATCTCTCCGGCCGGGTGGCAGATTGCACCCGCCCTAATTCTTAAAATGAGGAGGGGCCTAAGCGTCTTGCTTGTTACGGGATTGGTGGATGAACACGCGAGAGCACACGAGGGTTTAGAGTGGTTCGGGCCACCGGAGCGTAACACCCTACTCCACTGTGTAATGTATTGTGAGTCTGAGATTGGATCCTTTGTAACACCGCATGCCTCCCCTTTTATAGTTGAAGGGGGCATGCACAAAGGTACTGAGCCCCGACATGTGGGCCTAGAGACATAAAGAATATAGCGCTTGGTACTATAAATATTTGCTGCTGGAGCAATCTTCTTGAGTCCTATCACCCGAGATCTGCGTATCTTCGGCGTGCAGGGGAAGCTTCTTGTAGAAGGGATACTGAGCACAGTGCGCCACTCGACACGGGCGCACTGTTTGCCAACTGACCCAGCAGGCACACCGCCTGCTGTATGACCTTGATGCCGTCTGCTAGCGGATGGGACGGGACGCATTAAATGCTGAGAGGGCACGTCGCCCGCCAGCGTGGTGGCAGGCGACGCGTCCTTTCCACAATAAATGTCGAGGCTGCACGGCTTTATGGGCTTCGTGTCAGGCTCAGCCCGTTGGCTGGCGTCTTGGGCCACAAGCCACGCGGCGGCAGCGGGTCCCTGCCTGAGTGGGAAGCGCGGGGGCAAGGCCTGGACACGTGCCAGCACCGGACCCCTACTCATGCCAGGGTCCTCCTCATCCCGGGTCCTTGCTAAGGCTTGGACCATACTCGGAGGCCCCAGACTTGTATGTATAGGGGTCCGGTGTCCTTCTGTGGAGGTCCGGACCCAATAGTGCATATTTGAAAGGGAAATGTGCCCTTGGGCCATTTCTAAGTATTTTGGTGATTTAGTGCCCAACACAGGTGCCTAATTGTAAAATGGTGGACAAAGTATAAATCAAGAATAAAGGTATGTTTCTAAGCCTTAGTACATTGGTTTTGTGTACTAATATACTTGTCTAAGTGTTAGAAACAGAAAGAAGAAGAAAAGAAAAGAGGAGGAAAAGACTTGGCTGTGTGCAGCCAAGACTCAGCTCGGTCTGGAGCACCGGACTGTCCGGTGTGCACCGGACAGTGTCCGGTGCGCCAGGCTGACTCGGCGCGAAGTGGCCGCTCTCGGGAATTCGCCGACGGCGTACGGCTAAAATTCACCGGACTGTCCGGTGAGCCAACGGTCGGCCGCGCAATCTGCGCGGGACACGTGGCCGAGCCAACGGTCGGAAGACGGCACCGGACTGTCCGGTGTGCACCGGACATGTCCGGTGCGCCAACGGCACCCAGATCTGCAACGGTCTGCAACGGTCGGCTTCGCTGTTTATGGAAAGAAATCGGGCACCGGACAGTGTCCGGTGTGCACCGGACTGTCCGGTGCACCCGACGACAGAAGGCAAGGATAGCCTTCCAGATTTGCTCTGAACGGCTCCTAGCTGCCTTGGGGCTATAAAAGGGGCCCCTAGGCGCATGGAGGAGACACACAAGCAACCTTAGAGCATTCTTGATCATCCACACTCAGTCTTTGCGCATTCGTTTGTGATTCTAAGTGATTCGAGCTCCGTTCTAGTGAGAACTTTGAGATAGTCATTCGAGCTCGATTCTTGGCCGTGTGTGTGCGCATTTCGCTGTGGATTTGTGTGTGTTGCTTCCCTCCCTTACTCTGTGCTTCTTTGTGATCATATTCTTGTAAGGGCAAGAGACTCCAATTTGTGGAGATTCCTTGCAAACGGGATAAAGAAAAGAAAACAAAACACCGTGGTATTCAAGTGGGTCTTTGGACCGCTTGAGAGGGGTTGATTGCAACCCTCGTCCGTTGGGACGCCACAACGTGGAGTAGGCAAGCGATGGTCTTGGCCGAACCACGGGATAAACCACTGTGCCATCTCTGTGATTGATCTTCTGTGGTTATTGTGTTTTGTTGGGACTCCTCTCTAGCCACTTGGCATTATCTGTGCTAACACTTAACCAAGTTTTGTGGCTTAAAGTTTGAAGTTTTACAGGATCACCTATTCACCCCCCCCTCTAGGTGCTCTCAATTGGTATCAGAGCCGTTCTCTTCACAAAGGGACTAACCGCCCGAAGAGATGGATCCTAAGGGGAAGGGTATCGTGATCAACGACAAAGAGAAGGAATCCTTCGTCAACGAGCCGAAGGACGATAAGCCTACCGACTCCGGCTCGGGCCACAGACGGAAGGAAGGGAAGAAGAAGAAGACAAGGCGCATCAAGGAGATCGTCTACTACGACAGCGATGAGTCTACTTCTTCCCAAAAGGACGACGACCACAACGACTACGAGAGAAGGAAACCGGTTAATTCGAACTTTTTCTTTGACTACTCTCGTATTCCGCAAAGTTCAAATTCACATTTGCTCTCCATTCCACTTGGCAAGCCCCCACACTTTGATGGAGAGGACTACGGATTTTGGAGCCACAAAATGCGTAGTCACCTATTCTCTCTCCATCCTAGTATATGGGAGATTGTAGAGAGTGGAATGCACTTTGATAGTTCGGATAGTCCCATGTTCATTAATGAACAAATTCATAAGAATGCACAAGCTACTACTGTTCTTCTAGCTTCCTTGTGCAGGGATGAATACCATAAAGTGAGCGGCTTGGATAACGCCAAGCAAATCTGGGACACCCTCAAGATTTCTCATGAGGGGAACGACGTCACCTTGCTCACCAAGATGGAGTTGGTGGAGGGTGAGCTTGGACGGTTCGCAATGATAAGGGGCGAGGAGCCGACGCAAACATACAACCGGCTCAAGACCCTTATCAACAAGATAAGGAGCTACGGAAGCACGCGATGGACGGACCACGACATCGTCCGACTGATGCTAAGGTCCTTTACCGTTCTTGATCCTCATTTGGTAAATAATATTCGTGAAAATCCCAGGTACACCAAAATGTCGCCCGAGGAACTCCTAGGAAAATTCGTCAGCGGGAGAATGATGATCAAGGAGGCGAGGTATGTGGACGACGCCTTGAATGGACCAATCAACGAGCCGCAACCGCTTGCTCTCAAGGCAACGAGGAGCAAGGAGGCACTACCGAGCAAGGTGGCGCAAGTTGAGGCGGCCGGGCTAAATAATGAGGAGATGGCCCTCATCATTAAGCGCTTCAAGACGACGCTTAAGGGTCGCAAGGGACAGCCAAGCAAGACCAAGACAAAGGAGAAGCGCTCGTGCTTCAAATGTGGTAAGATTGGTCATTTCATTGCTAACTGTCCCTATAATGAAAGTGACCAGGAAAAGGGGAACAAGAGGGAGAAGAAGAAGGCATACAAGAAGGCAAAGGGCGAGGCACATCTAGGAAAGGAGTGGGATTCGGATTGCTCCTCCTCCGACTCCGACAATGAAGGACTTGCTGCCACCGCCTTCAACAAGTCATCCCTCTTTCCCAACGAGCGTCTCACATGCCTTATGGCAAGGGAGAAGAAGGTATGTACTCGAGATTCTACGTATGCTTCTTCAAGTGAGGATGATTCTAGCGATGAGGAAATAGATTACTCTAGCTTGTTCAAGGGATTGGATAGAAATAAAATTGATAAAATCAATGAATTGATTGATGCCTTGAATGAAAAGGATAGACTTTTAGAAAAACAAGAGGATTTGTTGTATGATGAACATGATAAATTTGTAGAGGCACAAAAATCATATGCTTTAGAAGTTAAAAGAAATGAAATGCTTTCTTATGAACTATCTACTTGTCATGAAACCATTTCTACTTTACAAGGTGTTAACAATGATTTAAATGCTAAATTAGAAGTAACAAATAAATCTAATTCTTGTGTTGAAAATATTACAATTTGCACTAGGTGTAAGGATTTTGATGTTAATGCTTGTAGTGAACACTTAGTTTCAATTTCAAAACTAAATGATGAAGTGGCTAGTCTTAATGCCCAACTTAAGACTAGCAAGAGTGAAGTTGATAAAATAAAATTTGCAAGGGATGCCTACACGATTGGTAGACACCCCTCAATTAAGGATGGTCTTGGCTTCAAGAGAGAGGCCAAGAACTTAACAAGCCATAAGGCTCCCATTCCCGCCAAGGAGAAAGGGAAGGCCCCTATGGCCAGTAGCGCTAAAAAGAACCATGCTTTTTTGTATAATGATAGGAGACATGCTAGAAATGCTTATAATGATTTTGATTCACATGTTTATGATTCTCATGCCATGTTTGCTTCTAGTTCTTCCTATAAGCATGATAGAGATGTGTGTAGGAGAAATGTTGTGCATATGCCTAGGAGAAATTTTGCTCATGTTCCTAGAAAAGTTGTGAACAAACCTTCTACCATTTATTATGCTTGCAATGCTCCCTTTGCTATTTGTAGAAAGGGTAAGAAGGTAATTGCTAGGAAGTTAGGGGCAAGATGCAAGGGAGATAAAACTTGCATTTGGGTCCCTAAGGATATATGTGCTAACCTTGTAGGACCCAACATGAGTTGGGTACCTAAGACCCAAGCCTAAATTTGCCTTGCAGGTTTATGCATCCGGGGGTTCAAGCTGGATTATCGACAGCGGATGCACAAACCATATGACGGGGGAGAAGAAGATGTTCACCTCCTACGTCAAAAATAAGGATTCCCAAGATTCAATTAAATTCGGTGATGGGAATCAAGGCAAGGTAAAAGGGTTAGGTAAAATTGCAATTTCTAATGAGCACTCAATTTCCAATGTGTTTTTAGTTGAGTCTCTTGGTTACAATTTGCTATCTGTTAGCCAATTATGCAATATGGGATACAACTGTTTGTTTACAAATGTAGATGTGTCTGTCTTTAGAAGGTGTGATGGTTCACTAGCCTTTAAGGGTGTACTAGACGGCAAGCTTTACTTAGTTGATTTTGCAAAAGAAGAGGCCGGTCTAGATGCATGCTTAATGGCTAAGACTTGCATGGGCTGGCTGTGGCATCGCCGCTTAGCACATGTGGGGATGAAGAACCTCCACAAGCTTCTAAAGGGAGAACACGTGATAGGTCTAACCAATGTTTATTTTGAAAAAGATAGACCTTGTGCAGCTTGTCAAGCAGGTAAACAAGTGGGAGGAGTACATCACAGCAAGAATGTAATGACCACGTCAAGACCTCTGGAGCTGCTGCATATGGACCTCTTCGGACCCGTCGCCTATCTAAGCATAGGAGGAAGTAAGTATGGTCTAGTTATTGTTGATGACTTTTCCCGCTTCACTTGGGTGTTCTTTTTGCAGGATAAGTCTGAAACCCAAGGGACCCTCAAGCGCTTCCTCAGGAGAGCTCAAAATGAGTTTGAGCTCAAGGTGAAGAAGATAAGGAGTGACAACGGGTCCGAGTTCAAGAACCTTCAAGTGGAGGAGTTCCTTGAGGAGGAAGGGATCAAGCACGAGTTCTCCGCTCCCTACACACCTCAGCGAAATGGTGTGGTAGAGAGGAAGAACAGGACGCTAATCGATATGGCGAGGACGATGCTTGGAGAGTTCAAGACCCCCGAGTGCTTTTGGTCGGAAGCTATGAACACGGCTTGCCACGCCATCAACAGGGTCTACCTTCATCGACTCCTCAAGAAGACTTCGTATGAGCTACTAACCGGTAACAAACCCAATGTATCGTACTTTCGTGTATTTGGGAGCAAATGCTACATTCTAGTGAAGAAGGGTAGAAATTCTAAGTTTGCGCCCAAAGCTGTAGAAGGGTTTTTATTAGGTTATGATTCAAATACAAAGGCGTATAGGGTCTTCAACAAATCATCAGGTTTGGTTGAAGTCTCTAGCGACGTTGTATTTGATGAGACTAATGGCTCTCCAGGAGAGCAAGTTGTTGATTGTGATGATGTAGATGAAGAAGATGTTCCGACGGCCGCTATACGAACCATGGCGATTGGAGAAGTGCAGCCACAGGAACAAGATAAACGAAATCAACCTTCTTCTTCAACAACGGTGCATCCCCCAACTCAAGACGATGAACAGGTTCATCAACAGGAGGCGTGTGATCAAGGGGGAGCACAAGATGATCATGTGATGGAGAAAGAAGCGCAACCGGCACCTCCAACCCAAGTTCGAGCGATGATTCAAAGGGATCATCCCGTCGACCAAATTCTAGGAGACATTAGCAAGGGAGTAACTACTCGGTCTCGACTAGTTAATTTTTGTGAACATTACTCTTTTGTCTCCTCTATTGAGCCTTTCAGGGTAGAGGAGGCCTTGCTAGATCCGGATTGGGTGTTGGCCATGCAGGATGAACTTAACAACTTCAAGCGCAATGAAGTTTGGACGCTGGTGCCTCGTCCCAAACAAAATGTTGTGGGAACCAAGTGGGTGTTCCGCAACAAACAAGACGAGCACGGAGTGGTGACAAGGAACAAGGCTCGACTTGTGGCAAAAGGTTATGCCCAAGTCGCAGGTTTGGACTTTGAGGAGACTTTTGCTCCTGTGGCTAGGCTAGAGTCCATTCGTATCTTGCTAGCATATGCCGCTCACCATTCTTTCAGGTTGTACCAAATGGATGTGAAGAGCGCTTTCCTCAACGGGCCAATCAAGGAGGAGGTGTACGTGGAGCAACCCCCTGGCTTCGAGGATGAACGGTACCCCGACCATGTGTGTAAGCTCTCTAAGGCACTCTATGGACTTAAACAAGCCCCAAGAGCATGGTATGAATGCCTTAGAGATTTCTTAATTGCTAATGCTTTCAAGGTTGGGAAAGCCGATCCAACTCTTTTCACTAAGACATGTGATGGTGATTTGTTTGTATGCCAAATTTATGTCGATGACATAATATTTGGTTCTACTAATCAAAAGTCTTGTGAAGAGTTTAGCAGGGTGATGACGCAGAAATTCGAGATGTCAATGATGGGCGAGTTGACCTACTTCCTTGGATTCCAAGTGAAGCAACTCAAGGACGGCACCTTCATATCCCAAACGAAGTACACGCAAGATCTGCTAAAGCGGTTTGGGATGAAGGACGCCAAGCCCGCAAAGACTCCGATGGGAACCGACGGACACACCGACCTCAACAAAGGAGGTAAGTCCGTTGATCAAAAAGCATACCGGTCCATGATAGGTTCTTTGCTTTATTTGTGTGCTAGTAGACCGGATATTATGCTTAGCGTATGCATGTGTGCTAGATTTCAATCCGATCCTAAGGAGTGTCACTTGGTGGCGGTGAAGCGAATTCTTAGATATTTAGTCGCTACGCCTTGCTTCGGGATCTGGTATCCAAAGGGGTCTAACTTTGACTTGATTGGGTACTCAGATTCCGACTATGCTGGATGTAAGGTCGATAGAAAGAGTACATCGGGGACGTGCCAATTCTTAGGAAGGTCCCTGGTGTCATGGAACTCTAAGAAACAAACTTCCGTTGCCCTATCCACCGCTGAGGCCGAGTATGTTGCTGCGGGACAGTGTTGCGCGCAACTACTTTGGATGAGGCAAACCCTCAGGGACTTTGGCTACAATCTGAGCAAAGTCCCACTCCTATGTGATAATGAGAGTGCTATCCGAATAGCGGAAAATCCTGTTGAACACAGCCGCACAAAGCACATAGACATCCGGCATCACTTTTTGAGAGACCACCAGCAAAAGGGAGATATCGAAGTGTTTCATGTTAGCACCGAGAACCAGCTAGCCGATATCTTTACCAAGCCTCTAGATGAGAAGACCTTTTGCAGGCTGCGTAGTGAGCTCAATATCTTAGATTCGCGGAACTTGGATTGAAATGTAGCATACATGTACTTATGCCTTTGATCATGTTCATTCTGCATTTTGTTGCTTATTATGGTGCTCAAGTTGTACAAACACTCCCTGGACCTCACAAGTCCGTTGCAAAGTGATGCACATGTTTAGGGGGAGATGTGTTACAACTTGACCCTTTGAGACTAACCATATGCTTGAGTTTGCTTGATTTAGTCTCGAAGGAGAATTGAAAGGGAAAAGGTGGACTTGGACCATGAAAGACTTCCACTGCACTCCGATGAGAGGGTAACTTATTCCAAGTTCATCTCATGAACTCTTATTGACATTTGCTCTTAATTGAAGATTTTGGTGAGGCAATGGGGTTAAAGGGCCAAGATTGATCCCGTTTTGGTGCTTGATGCCAAAGGGGGAGAAAATAAAGGCCAAAGCAATAAATGGATCAGCTACCACTTGAGAGATTTTGAAAATAGTAGAATAGAGTTTTTGGTTTGTCAAAACTCTTTTGTTGTCTCTCTTGTCAAAAGTTGGCTTCCTGTGGGGAGAAGTATTGATTATGGGAAAAAGGGGGAGTTTTTGAAATCTTTGAACAATCTCTTTTGTAATGACTCTCTTTATGCTTCAACATGTGTGTTTGACTTAGAGATAGAGATTTGAGTTTGATTTGCAAAAACAAACCAAGTGGTGGCATAGAGTGATCCATATATGTCAAAATTGAATCAAAATAATTTGAGTTTTTATTTTGAAGTGTTTTTGTACTTGTTCCACTTGCTTTATGTTGTGTTGGCATAAATCACCAAAAAGGGGGAGATTGAAAGGGAAATGTGCCCTTGGGCCATTTCTAAGTATTTTGGTGATTTAGTGCCCAACACAGGTGCCTAATTGTAAAATGGTGGACAAAGTACAAATCAAGAATAAAGGTATGTTTCTAAGCCTTAGTACATTGGTTTTGTGTACTAATATACTTGTCTAAGTGTTAGAAACAGAAAGAAGAAGAAAAGAAAAGAGGAGGAAAAGACTTGGCTGTGTGCAGCCAAGACTCAGCTCGGTCTGGAGCACCGGACTGTCCGGTGTGCACCGGACAGTGTCCGGTGCGCCAGGCTGACTCGGCGCGAAGTGGTCGCTCTCGGGAATTCGCCGACGGCGTACGGCTAAAATTCACCGGACTGTCCGGTGTGCACCGGACTGTCCGGTGAGCCAACGGTCGGCCGCGCAATCTGCGCGGGACACGTGGCCGAGCCAACGGTCGGAAGACGGCACCGGACTGTCCGGTGTGCACCGGACATGTCCGGTGCGCCAACGGCACCCAGATCTGCAACGGTCTGCAACGGTCGGCTTCGCTGTTTATGGAAAGAAATCGGGCACCGGACAGTGTCCGGTGTGCACCGGACTGTCCGGTGCACCCGACGACAGAAGGCAAGGATAGCCTTCCAGATTTGCTCTGAACGGCTCCTAGCTGCCTTGGGGCTATAAAAGGGGCCCCTAGGCGCATGGAGGAGACACACAAGCAACCTTAGAGCATTCTTGATCATCCACACTCAGTCTTTGCGCATTCTGTCGGCGTTTCGAGACCGGGGGGTCCCCGAGCCGACGAGTGAGTGTGCCACGTGCCCCAGCCCAGATGGGTCGAGCGCGTGGGCGAGCGCGAAGGGGGGAAGAGCGAGGTCGGTGGCCGGAGCCGGGTCGTGACGAGGGAGACGGAGATCCCGTGGCCTTTCGTGTTCGTCCCGCGCCCAGGTCGGGTGCGCTTGCAGTAGGGGGTTACAAGCGTCCGCGCGGGTGAGGGGAGCGAGCGGCCCCAAGAGAGCGCCTGCCCCTGCCCTCGTTCCCGCGAGGCCAACCTTCTCTAAGAAGGCCCTGGTCCTTCCTTTTATAGGCGTAAGGAGAGGATCCAGGTGTACAAAATGGGGGTGTAGCAAGGTGCTACGTGTCTAGTGGGGGGGGCTAGTGCCCTAAGTACATGCCAAGGTGGCAGCCGGAGAGATCTTGGCACCCAGCCGGCGTGGCGTCGTGGCTGTCGGAGGAGTAACGGAGCCTGATGGGGGGACAGCTGTTGGAACAGCTATGCTCTTGCTGACGTCTCCCTGCTTCCGTAAGGGAGCTGAGAGCCGCCGTCGTCACGGGTCTAGTGGGGCGCCATCATTGCCTATCTGGCGGAGCTGGCCAGATGGGACGCTGGTCTTGTTCTCTGCGACCCAAGTCGGCTCAGGGCAGGGTGATGATGACGCTTCCTGTTGACGTGGCGGACTTGTGTCCTAGGTCGGGCGACGTGGAGGCTCCTCCGAAGTCGAGGTCGAGTCTGTCCTGCATGGCCGAGGCCGAGTCCGAGCTCCTGGGTCGGGCGAGGCGGAGCTCGTTCGGCGGAGGCCAGGGCGGAGTCCGAGCCCTGGGTCGGGCGAAGCGGAGTTCGTCGTCTTCCGGGGTCTTAGCCCGAGTCCGAGCCCTGGGTCGGGCGGAGCGGAGTTCGCCGTCTTCCGGGGCCTTAGCCCGAGTCCGAGCCCTGGGTCGGGCGGAGCGGAGTTCGTCGTCTTCCGGGGTCTTAGCCCGAGTCCGAGCCCTGGGTCGGGCGGAGCGGAGTTCGCCGTCTTCCGGGGCCTTAGCCCGAGTCCGAGCCCTGGGTCGGGCGGAGCGGAGTTCGCCGTCTTCCGGGGCCTTAGCCCGAGTCCGAGCCCTGGGTCGGGCGGAGCGGAGTTCGCCGTCTTCCGGGGCCTTAGCCCGAGTCCGAGCCCTGGGTCGGGCGGAGCCTCCTATGGCATCTCTGGCAAAGCCTGGTCGCCCGTCGGTCTCACTCTTTGCGTTAAATGCCCCGGTGACTTGGTCGGTTGGCGTGATGATTTAGTCAGGGTTGCTTCTCAACGAAGGCAAGGCCTCGGGCGAGCCGGAGATGCGTCTGCCGTAAAAAAGGGGGCCTCGGGCGAGACGGAAACACCTCAGGGTCGGCTGCCCTTGCCCGAGGCTAGGCTCGGGCGAGGCGCGATCGAGTCGCTCGTATGGACTGATCCCTGACTTAATCAAACCCATCAGGCCTCTGCAGCTTTATGCTGATGGGGGTTACCAGCTGAGAATTAGGCGTCTTGAGGGTACCCCTAATTATGGTCCCCGACAGTAGCCCCCGAGCCTCGAAGGGAGTGTTAGCACTCGCTTGGAGGCTTGCGTCGCACTTTTTTGCAAGGGGACCAGCCTTTCTCGGTTGTACTTTGTTCCGGTGGGTGCGCGCGAGCGCACCCGCCGGGTGTAGCCCCCGAGGCCTCGGAGGAGTGGTTTCACTCCTTCGAGGTCTTAATGTCTTGCGTAATGCTTCGGCTGGTCTGGCGGTTCCCTCATGCGAACAGGTCGTAGCCCGGGTGCGCTGTGGGGGCCCAAGTTCTCGGGCTGGTATGTTGACGCTGTCAACGGTTCGGCCGGAGCCGGGTTTGCGAGAGCAGCCCCCGAGCCTCCGCACAGGGCGAGAGGACGATCAGGGACAGACTCGGCTTTTTTACATACGCCCCTACGTCGCCTTTCCGCAAGGAGGAGGGGGGGAGAGCGCCATGTTACCCTCGATGGGCACCGAACATGGTGTCTCCGGTGAGCTGCAATCGGGTAATCCGAGTGGACGTCCGTGCCCCGTTCGTTGGGGGTCGGCTAGGGGCCCGGAGGCACGCCCAAAAGTACCTGCGGGTGATCTGCCGGACCCGGTCCCCTGGCGACGGGGTCCGAGGGCTCGTTGCCTCCCTCCGATGGGATTCCGTTACAGGATCGTTCCCGCTGGTCTCGGAAATGTCCTAGGGTACCTCGGGAGCGCAGCCCGAGCCTTGGTTATGTATCGAACGTACCCCTGGTCATCCCTCGCTCGGTGTCTGAGGCGACTGTGAACCCTTCGGAGGGCCAGCCTTCGAACCCCTGATCAGTAATGGGCGCGGAGCCCGAGTAGCCTGAGGCGGTCGTGGAACCTTTCGGGAGGCCGACCTTCGAACCCCTGACCAGTAGTGGGTGTCGGGCCCACGCGATCTGAGGCGGCTGTTGAACCCTTCGGGGGGCCAGCCTTCGAACCCCTGATCAGTAAGGAGGCTCGGAGCCTAGTTCCTTCACGGGGAAGGATCCCTTTGGGGGTATCCCCTTTCTCGGTCCCTGTTGCAAGAGATAGAGAAAGAGAAAAAAGGGAAAAAGGATACGAAATCGAGCGACGTAGCGTACCTTTTTTGGTGTGGTCGTTTTGGCGATGGCGAAGCGTCGCCAGCCGCTCCTGCTAGAAGCGTCGCCTGTCCAGCCGCGGAGTTAATGCGCCGGGGTGAGTAGTTGGCGAGGCTGCCGTTGCGCGTGCGCGAGCCGTTCGAGGAACGGGTCACGGGCGCGTCGTCTTCACACCGTGAGAGGGGGCTCTCTCGCTGCCTCCGGATGGGACATGAGCTTGGTCGATGGCGTGACCGCTGCTCTCGCGCGCCTGCCACCGTCATTACTGCCGGCCCACTTTTGACCGCGTTTGACCGCTGCGTCAGGCTGGCGCTGCTGGGTCGCGCGCTGGGTCGCCTCGAATCGCGGTATCGGTTCCGCAATCGAGGAGGTGCGGTGGTGGCGCAAGTGGTACAGCGGCTTACATGCAGCATTCGGCGCGCCGGTTGCGCGACGCGTGGGCTTGGGCCTCCGTGCTGGCCTGTCAGGAGTCGGAGAGGCGCGTCCACTTGGCGCGGTTGCATGCCGCCCGCATGGCTGCCCGCCCCTTTCGCCCGCTGGTCTGGGCAAAAGTGGAGGGTTACTCGTAACCGCTGGGCGGTTGAGCGCGCCGCGCGCGGTGGTTCGGCTTCTTATGCTCGGAGCCGGTCTCCATGACTTGTGGGTCCCGGCCCCCGCGCCGCGGGGGAGGGCTTTGGAGGCGTGTTGAAGAAGACTCAGCCCGTGACGGTTGGGGGCGCAAGCAGGGGGAGTTGCCTTTAAAAGGAGGGCGACCCCCTTCGTAAGGTGACCATGTCTTCTTCCTCCCTTATGCATTGTGTCTCTCCACCTTTCAAGCCCCCGGATGGGGGAAACCGCCGTCTTTTCGCCCCATCGTTGGAGGAACACAACTCCGTGGGAGTTGGTACCTTTCAGCCATCGTTCGGCTTCAAGGATTTTCATCAGGCAGCCCGGTTGCCCCCCTCCGCTGGGGGTCACCCGAGACGGTGACCACCAGCTTCTGGGTGGGGAGGGGCAAACCGGACTGCGATCTAGGCCCCACCCTCGGCTTCAAGGATGTTCATCATCCTTGCTGGGGTGGGCGCCGGACTGAGCCAGCGCTCTGCCTCCCGCACGGGTTCGTGGGTCATCCTCTCCCACGACGTTCGAGGGAGAGGGCGCTCACTGGCCCTGCGGGCGGCCCGGACTTCGACAACGTGGGGTGGATCGGCGGCGGACGTCGTCACCTCCAGCGTGTCGGGTCCGATGGCTCGGCTCCGGTGGCCCCTTCTGCTGGGGGGTGGCTGCCGCGCCGTGTACACGGGAGACCCACCCTAGACGCCGCGCGCTGCTGGGGCGGCGTTCGTGTTCTGGGGTGGTCTTGCCTTTGCACCGGGGCGGCGCCTTTATGCGGAGGCCGGTGCCCCACTCATCTGGGAGGATTTGAGTGGGGATCTGCCGGAGGGCTGATGGCTCCTGCCGTCAGTGCCGAGGCGGAGGCGGCTCGAGAAGTCCCCGTCACCGATGGGATTACCGCCACCATCCGCGCGTCGGGCCTCCGGCTCTTTGTACTTGTCCTCGCCCCTCGAGCGTCGGCGTGGGCGAGGGCAAGGCTGCAGCGACGCCTACCCTGAGGCCTGCGCTGTTGTAGCTCGGTCGTCCGGAGTGGGGGCCGTCGTCGTCGTGGCCAGAGCGGGCGGCGCGAGCCGCCCGTCAGTCTCCTGCAGCCCCGTAGGCCCGCCCCCATCGAGTGGGGTTGTTCGTACCTGCGGAGGGGGAACCAGAGTTCCGTTTGTAATGGCACTTCGAGTGCCGGGTTTTTTGTTCATTTCGGCTTTCGGGGCCTGAACATGTATGTAACGCCGGCACAGAGCCGTGTTTTTTCCTCATTTTCGAGCATTAGGACTCGTCTGCTGATTGTCTGAACCGCTTCACCAAGCATGAGTCGCCCCGTGTCAAGGTGACGAGTGAGGTATCCGTATCCCGGAGGCGTAGGAGTCCCTCGGCTCGGTCGACCCTGTTGTCCGAGGCTCCTCTAGCTTAGTTAAAGAGACCCCTCGGCCGCTCTTCGACGAGCCGAGGCCGGGGGTAGCGATATCAGCATGAGCAGAGGCGGAGTTGGCTCGAAAATAAAACCTGTTTGGCCGGAGCCTAGCCGAGTTGTTCGTTGGCAGGATCGACGTCGGAGTTGATCAGCCGAGGCTTCGGACCGGGCTGGCGCCCTCGGAAGGTGGTCGGCCGAGGCCCCGGAGGTGGCCGGCCGAGCCGCCCGCTCGGGCCGGATCCGGAGAAGTCCCTGACAGCGACCGCTCGGGCGTGATGATGACGTCGTCCTTCGGAGCGGAGGCCCTCGGACCGCGTCGCCGTCCGAGGCTAGGTCGGGCCTCGCCGAAGGTGCCGTCGATGCCGAGGGTGTCGCCGCTCCCTTCCAGCGTGACCCGAGCCTGCAGGATCAGCTTGTCTTGTAGTGTGTGCTTTGTGCGACCGTTGAGGCCAGAATACACACCCTTGTCGTGTGTTAAGCTGCGTCTTTTTTCCTCTTGTTTTGAGTATCTGGACTTTTTGTCGGTAACAGGGACGTTAGTGCGAGCGAGAGTTGCTTCTCGCGGAAGGTGATGAGTGAGGTATCCGTATCCCGGAGGCGTGGGAGCCCCTCGGCTCGGTCGGCCTCGCCGCTTACGCGTACTTTCACCCGTCCATGAGGCCCTGTCACCGACTCGGTCGAGAAGGCTCGAAGAATCGCTTCGACAGAAGGGCTTCCGAACGTAAAGACTTGTTCGATCCACGGATTCACCTTATCCGAACGCGAGTTACTTATCGCAGAAGGTGATGAGTGAGGTATCCGTATCCCGGAGGCGTAGGAGTCCCTCGGCTCGGTCAGCCTTGACTGCTTACGCGTACCCCGTCGTTTCCGGGACCCACTTTTCGAACGAGTTACTTATCGCAGAAGGTGATGAGTGAGGTATCCGTATCCCGGAGGCGTAGGAGTCCCTCGGCTCGGTCAGCCTTGACTGCTTACGCGTACCCCGTCGTTTCCGGGACCCACTTTTCGAAGTAGTTAAAAAGCACGAAAGATATTCTGGTAAAAGAGATTTTCTGTTCGAGGAAAATTTTGACGCAGAGGGGGTTTCCCCCCTTTTAGCCCCCGAGGGAGGGTCGGGCCTTGCCGAGGCGAGGCCGACCCTTCCTTGTTGACTAAACTTTGCGTGGGTGCGAGGTATATGAACAACTGGGAAACATCTTAAGGGTAGAAGCGACGTAGCTGTTGGATGTTCCAAGCGTTGCCGTAGACCTCGCCTTGACTGTTGGCCAGCTTGTACGTTCCCGGCTTCAGAACTTTGGCGATGACGAATGGCCCCTCCCAGGGGGGCGTGAGCTTGTGCCTCCCTCGGGCGTCTTGCCGCAGCCGAAGCACCAGGTCGCCCACCTGGAGGTCTCGGGGTCGGACCCCTCGGGCGTGGTAGCGTCGCAGGGACTGCTGATATCGCGCCGAGTGTAGTAAGGCCCTGTCTCGAGCCTCGTCCAGCTGGTCCAGCGAGTCTTCTCGGCTAGCTTGGTTGCTTTCGTCGTCGTAGGCCCTCGTCCTCGGGGAGCCGTATTCCAGGTCCGTGGGCAAGACGGCCTCGGCCCCGTAGACCAGGAAGAACGGCGTGAAACCCGTGGCTCGGCTCGGCGTCGTCCTCAGGCTCCAGACCACCGAGGGGAGTTCCTTCATCCACCGCTTGCCAAACTTGTTGAGGTTGTTGTAAATCCGAGGCTTGAGCCCTTGTAGGATCATGCCATTGGCGCGCTCTACTTGCCCATTCGACATGGGATGAGCTACGGCGGCCTAGTCCACCCGGATGTTGTGATCCTCGCAAAAATCCAAGAATTTTTTGCCGGTGAACTGGGTGCCATTGTCGGTGATGATGGAGTTCGGGACCCCGAAGCGATGGATGATGTTGGTGAAGAACGCCACCGCCTGCTCGGACCTGATGCTGTTCAGGGGTCGGACCTCGATCCACTTGGAGAACTTGTCGACGGCGACCAGCAGGTGCGTGTAGCCCCCGGGTGCCTTCTGCAGAGGGCCAACGAGGTTCAGGCCCCACACAGCGAAGGGCCAGGTGATGGGTATCGTCTGCAGAGCCTGAGCGGGCAGGTGGGTCTGCTTCGCATAGAATTGGCACCCTTCGCAGGCGCGGACAATTCTAGTGGCGTCAGCCACCGCCGTCGGCCAGTAGAAGCCTTGGCGGAAAGCGTTCCCGACGAGGGTTCGAGGTGCTGCATGATGGCCGCAAGCCCCCGAGTGTACTTCCTGCAGGAGTTCCTGACCTTCGGCGATGGAGATGCATCGCTGGAGGATGCCCGAGGGGCTACGGTGGTAGAGCTCCTTCTCATCGCCCAGCAAGACGAACGACTTGGCGCGTCGCGCTACCCGCCGAGCCTCGACTCGGTCGAGGGGCAGTTCTCCTTGGCGGAGATATTGCAGGTACGGGGTTTGCCAATCTTGATCTGGCGTGACCCCGCTCCGCTCCTCCTCGACGCGCAGTGCTTCACCCTCAGGGGCCGAGGGCTCCTCGGGCTGAGCCGAGGGTGGCTCGGGCTGGGCCGAGGTCACCTCGGACGGGGCCGAGGGCGCCTCGGGCTCGGACGTGTCGCCGATCTTGACGGAGGGTTGGTGCAGATCCCGGGAGAAGACATCCGGGGGAACCGTCGTTCGCCCCGAGGCTATCTTTGCCAGCTCGTCTGCAGTCTCGTTGTAGCGCCGGGCGATGTGGTTAAGCTCGAGCCCGTAGAACTTGTCTTCTAGGCGTCGAACCTCATCACAATAGGCCTCCATCTTCGGGTCGCGGCAGTGGGAGTTTTTCATGACCTGGTCGATGACGAGTTGCGAGTCGCCGCGAGCGTCGAGGCGTCGGACCCCTAGCTCGATGGCGATCCGCAATCCGTTGATCAGAGCTTCGTACTCAGCCACATTGTTGGACGCCGGGAAATGAAGGCGCAGCACGTAGCGCAGGTGTTTCCCGAGGGGCGAGACGAAGAGCAGGCCCGCGCCGGCTCCCGTCTTCATTAGCGACCCGTCGAAAAACATGGTCCAGAGCTCCGGTTGGATCGGAGCCGTCGGCAACTGTGTGTCGACCCATTCGGCTACGAAGTCCGCCAGTACCTGGGACTTGATGGCCTTCCGAGGGGCGAATGAGATTGTCTCGCCCATAATTTCCACCGCCCACTTCGTGATTCGTCCCGAGGCCTCTCGACACTAGATGATCTCCCCCAGGGGGAAGGATGACACCACAGTTACCGGATGAGACTCGAAGTAATGCCGCAACTTTCGCCTTGTCAGGATCACTGCATACAGCAGCTTCTGAACTTGTGGGTAGCGGATCTTGGTTTCGGACAGCACCTCGCTGATGAAGTAAACCGGCCTCTGAATGGGCAATGCATGCCCCTCTTCTTGCCTTTCGACCACGATCGCGGCGCTAACCACCTGAGTGGTAGCGGCGACGTAGACCAAGAGGGCTTCTCCATCAGCCGGGGGTACCAAGATGGGCGCCTGGGTGAGGAGCGCCTTCAGGTTCCCGAGAGCTTCCTCGGCTTCGGGTGTCCAAGTGAAGCATTCGGCCTTTCTTAAGAGACGGTACAGGGGCAAGCCTCTTTCGCCGAGGCGCGAGATGAAACGGCTCAAAGCCGCGAGACATCCCATGACCCTCTGTACGCCTTTTAAGTCCTTGATGGGCCCCATGCCGGTGATGGCAGCGATTTTCTCCGGGTTGGCTTCGATGCCCCGCTCGGAGACGATGAATCCCAGGAGCATGCCTCGGGGCACCCCGAAGACGCACTTCTCGGGATTGAGCTTGACGCCCTTCGCCTTGAGACACCGGAATGTCACTTCAAGGTCGGAGAGAAGGTCGGAGGCTTTCCTTGTCTTGACTACCTGGCGCGCCAACTGTCGGCGTTTCGAGACCGGGGGGTCCCCGAGCCGACGAGTGAGTGTGCCGCGTGCCCCAGCCCAGATGGGTCGAGCGCGTGGGCGAACACGAAGGGGGGAAGAGCGAGGTCGGTGGCTGGAGCCGGGTCGTGACGAGGGAGACGGAGATCCCGCGGCCTTTCGTGTTCGTCCCGCGCCCAGGTCGGGTGCGCTTGCAGTAGGGGGTTATAAGCGTCCGCGCGGGTGAGGGGAGCGAGCGGCCCCAAGAGAGCGCCTGCCCCTGCCCTCGTTCCCGCGAGGCCAACCTTCTCTAAGAAGGCCCTGGTCCTTCCTTTTATAGGCGTAAGGAGAGGATCCAGGTGTACAAAATGGGGGTGTAGCAAGGTGCTACGTGTCTAGCGGGGGGGGGGGGGGGGGGGGGGGGCTAGTGCCCTAAGTACATGCCAAGGTGGCAGCCGGAGAGATCTTGGCACCCAGCCGGCGTGGCGTCGTGGCTGTCGGAGGAGTAACGGAGCCTGATGGGGGGACAACTGTTGGAACAGCTGTGCTCTTGCTGACGTCTCCCTGCTTCCGTAAGGGAGCCGAGAGCCGCCATCGTCACGGGTCTAGTGGGGCGCCATCATTGCCTATCTGGCGGAGCTGGCCAGATGGGACGCCGGTCTTGTTCTCTGCGACCCAAGTCGGCTCAGGGCAGGGTGATGATGACGCTTCCTGTTGACGTGGCGGACTTGTGTCCTAGGTCGGGCGACATGGAGGCTCCTCCGAAGTCGAGGTCGAGTCTGTCCTGCATGGCCGAGGCCGAGTCCGAGCTCCTGGGTCGGGCGAGGCGGAGGTCGTTCGGCGGAGGCCAGGGCGGAGTCCGAGCCCTGGGTCGGGCGGAGCGGAGTTCGCCGTCTTCCGGGGCCTTAGCCCGAGTCCGAGCCCTGGGTCGGGCGGAGCGGAGTTCGTCGTCTTCCGGGGTCTTAGCCCGAGTCCGAGCCCTGGGTCGGGCGGAGCGGAGTTCGCCGTCTTCCGGGGCCTTAGCCCGAGTCCGAGCCCTGGGTCGGGCGGAGCGGAGTTCGCCGTCTTCCGGGGCCTTAGCCCGAGTCCGAGCCCTGGGTCGGGCGGAGCGGAGTTCGCCGTCTTCCGGGGCCTTAGCCCGAGTCCGAGCCCTGGGTCGGGCGGAGCCTCCTATGGCATCTCTGGCAAAGCCTGGTCGCCCGTCGGTCTCACTCTTTGCGTTAAATGCCCCGGTGACTTGGTCGGTTGGCGTGATGATTTAGTCAGGGTTGCTTCTCAACGAAGGCAAGGCCTCGGGCGAGCCGGAGATGCGTCTGCCGTAAAAAAGGGGGCCTCGGGCGAGACGGAAACACCTCAGGGTCGGCTGCCCTTGCCCGAGGCTAGGCTCGGGCGAGGCGCGATCGAGTCGCTCGTATGGACTGATCCCTGACTTAATCAAACCCATCAGGCAACTGTCGGCGTTTCGAGACCGGGGGGTCCCCGAGCCGACGAGTGAGTGTGCCGTGTGCCCCAGCCCAGATGGGTCGAGCGCGTGGGCGAGCGCGAAGGGGGGAAGAGCGAGGTCGGTGGCCGGAGCCGGGTCGTGACGAGGGAGACGGAGATCCCGCGGCCTTTCGTGTTCGTCCCGCGCCCAGGTCGGGTGCGCTTGCAGTAGGGGGTTACAAGCGTCCGCGCGGGTGAGGGGAGCGAGCGGCCCCAAGAGAGCGCCTGCCCCTGCCCTCGTTCCCGCGAGGCCAACCTTCTCTAAGAAGGCCCTGGTCCTTCCTTTTATAGGCGTAAGGAGAGGATCCAGGTGTACAAAATGGGGGTGTAGCAAGGTGCTACGTGTCTAGTGGGGGGGGGGAGCTAGTGCCCTAAGTACATGCCAAGGTGGCAGCCGGAGAGATCTTGGCACCCAGTCGGTGTGGCGTCGTGGCTGTCGGAGGAGTAACGGAGCCTGATGGAGGGACAGCTGTTGGAACAGCTGTGCTCTTGCTGACGTCTCCCTGCTTCCATAAGGGAGCCGAGAGTCGCCGTCGTCATGGTCTAGTGGGGCGCCATCATTGCCTATCTGGCGGAGCTGGCCAGATGGGACACCGGTCTTGTTCTCTGCGACCCAAGTCGGCTCAGGGCAGGCTGATGATGACGCTTCCTGTTGACGTGGCGGACTTGCGTCCTAGGTCGGGCGACGTGGAGGCTCCTCCGAAGTCGAGGTCGAGTCTGTCCTGCATGGCCGAGGCTGTGGCAGAACCTCCAAGTTATTGGGCCCACATGCACCTGTCCTTGTCCCAAAGACCTCAGACGGCTATGCATGTGCACCAGATAACTTAATAGGATCTGTCCGATTGCCCCAAGGACATCGGATAAACCACTTTCAACCAGAACCACGGGATTAAGTAACACAAATCACACACACCAATATTATTGCAGCGGAAATCTTACTACCAAATTTTACAAGTTACAAAAAATTTATATTATTTTATCCGAGTGATTACAAAAGTATAAGTTTGAAATATATGCTAGCTTAAGTGACCATCCTCAATAAGAAGTATAGAAGGAGTACTTAGACTTATAAGAAGGCCGAGCCCACCGGCACTTAACACCATCAACAACATCACAAAGTTAGAACCTGAAAAACAACAGGGAATAAAACCCTGAGTATGGAATTACTCAGCAAGACTTACCCGACTAAAGAAAAGACTCTCAAGGGTATGCTGGCTTAAGGGAGTCAAGGAAAGGGTTATCAAGAATCAAGGACTCTGTTTTGCAGAAAAGCTTACTATGAGTGGATCCTTAAAAATCCATTTTTAATGTCAGGTTAAGTAAAATTACCTGCATCTAGAGTTCTGTCTACCCTAGTTCAAGCACTTGACCTGCACTAGCCAATTTCTTATCAACCCTTCATCTTTAGTGGAATGCTACGTGTAAGTCAGTGGCCAAGTCTCCATAACCGCGGAGGTACGGCGATCCGAATCGATTATACTCAGCTGAGGATCTCCAATCACACGACATATGTAGCACTTAACCCTTGCATATGTCAACCCGCCACCAGGGTTCTTAAGACCGGATCAGGTTCACGCAAACCGAGAGCACAGATACACCACCGTCCAGCCTCTTGCCACGGAGGGTACACGCTACTCTCGCCACCGCTCCACTCCCATTTCGTGTTATCTTATTCCGGCCTTAGTCTGCCCGAGGCAAGGCTTACCCATGACGAGGCATGTGACCAGTTAAAGGGTCCTCGGTCAGCAGGCCTACATCGACAAGGTCCTTAATCGACTCAGACGGAGACACTACACCGAGACTCCTTTCTCGTGCAAGTCAACCGCCCGGTCTCAGCTTAATCATTTCAACCCAAAGTTTGGTACCTGGCAGAGGTACATCTTTTCCGATGTTGAAACCATCACGACCATGATGGATCCACCATCAAATTTTATTTTCGAAAACATCCCACCCACTTTTGCCACATCATATTTTGTAAAAACAAAACATTTTGTTTTTCTAAAGCAAGACTAAGCATCAAAATCTTTTTGTAAAACGGGTGATCAAGGAAGGTAATCAAGTTCAAGGAAGGTAATGCAGGAATTGTTTTAGCAACCAACTCCTATCACCTAATGCAGCAATCAAGTGAGAAAGATTTTAAAAACATCAAGGAAGGTGGCAAATGCACCGGGGCTTGCCTGAGTAACACTAGGTTAGTGTTTGTTAGGCGACCACTTGGCGAGTATCCTTTGGCTTGGCACTCATTCAGAGTATCCATCTTCCGGTTCGTCCATCAGCTTCATCCTGCGGAGTAGTCCGCGCTTGGGGTCGACTTGGCGTGTCTTCCGCATCGCGCGATTAATTAACGTACCTGAATGAAATGCATTATGCACATGAATGCATATCAACAAGAATATCACACACCTAAATAGTGCTACGCGATAGCGAAACACCTAGCGGCGAGGCGTTGTACAAGTTTATATGGAAATACTAGTTATCGATATACGACTACGCTAATAATTACGCTTTTCTAAATTATACGAACCTAACGCAAACATTACGAACAATAAATCATACACTTTAAACATGATTAGCCTAACCACAACTCATCAGCTACTTAATTAATTAAATTCTAAACTTATCCCTTGCTTTATAAATTATACTACCCTTCTTCCCAAGAACCAATTTAATTTTATCAAACAATTATAATTCGTCAATAGTAATACTAACAATATTATTGTCTAGACAATTTAAAAATACTAAATTTAACCTACGCGTCACCGAAATATTATATTCTACAAAATAGAACTAGTTCGAATATATTGGGTAACTGAACTCCTCGAAGCACACCTCGCCTCACGGGTATTTCTAATTTAAACTTCCTACGCAAACTAAGCATCTTATTTCACGATCCTAAAATCTATAGTAAAAATAGTGATTTGGCTCACCGTTATCAACTTGATTCGGTGTTTGCGGGAACGACGACAGTCTTCAGCTAAAGTCCTCGATCGAACATCTGGCGAGCATGATCGACGAGCTAAGGCTGAGGCGAAGCTTGACGACGAGATCGAATAGGGGATGTGAGCGTGAGGGTTTTTCAGCGAGGATGAGCGACATCGTGGATTCTTGGTCCGACATTTAATCGAACACAACGGAAGCGAGACACAGCAGGAATGGCAGTATTAACCATGAGCATGATAAGGGACATGCTACTGCACGGCGCAAAGGCGAACGACGACAACCTATGACGGCAGGAACGAAAGACTTGATCGAGGCGAAGATTGGAGACTACAGTCGGGTGAGACGAGCCCGCGACAGCTGACATACTCGACGACCACAGATGCAACCGGGATAACTAAAAATAATGCGACAGCCAAGAATCGACTCGGAGACGACGACCGACACGGAAGAGAGGAGCTTGACGCGGAAGCTCGCCACGGCGGCGAGCAGAGAAAATTAGTACGCGCAAGGGAGCACTGCTGGGCACGACGAGCAACACAACAACACACCGGTGAGCAGAGCAGGGAGGCGGGCGCTGGGAGCATGAGGCCAAGCGCCATGGGGATGACACCAAGAAGGGAGCGCGGCTGGGCGCGCTGCGCTTGCAGGAAAACGAGCGACCAGGGCCATGGAGGCGAGCTGGGGCACACCGGAGGAGATCGACTAGAGTACAGGTGCAGGAACGGATCCATAGCGAGGTTGACTGAGCCGGAGTACAGGGCACCGCGGCCACCATCGGAGAAGGAGAGCCGTTGGGGCGAGTAGGGAGAAACAAGCTGGGTTAGGGCGCCATGGAAAATCAGCACGGAGCTTCGCAGCAAAGGAGATGGAGCAGGAGCCAAAGACGCAGCGTGAGAGAGAGAGCGCAAGGAGAACAACGACGTGGAAAGGAGCCGCTCGGCGGTGATATTTGTAGGAGTCCAGCGGCGGCCGCAGAAGATTTTTTTTTTCCACCTCGACGCGCGGATAGGAATAGAGGTTGAAGGAAGCGGCAGATTTTCTTTGTTAGCTGAGCGGCGGATACACAAATATCCCAGGTGGATAAGAAGGAGCAGGGACGACTTGCACTTGCACTAGAAGATACGTGCACCGGCTGGCATGGAGCATGTCAGAGATATTTCTAGCAAGTCGCTGCTGGAATTAGGAGAGGGAAAAAGAAAATGCATTGGGTGGAGACGTGAACGATAGCAGGACAGGAATTCCAAATAATTATGTCGGCTGAAACTGGAGAGTAGTGATATTGATAAGGATTAAAAAGCTTGAGCGACATGGAGAGATACTCATGAATGTTGTTTTTTTATAACTACTCACAGATATTTTTGAATCGGGATTTTTTTTAGTGATCACAAAAAAGTTGACAGTACTTATGACATAGTTTGATTTTTGATTCAAAACACGAGATATTTGATCTGCGATCAGAACACATGATTTCATGGTCACGATAATTTACCCGAGAATCGAAGCTCAATTATAATTCTCGAACACGCAGTCACAGTTTTGATTTAGCGATTACTTGGAATCGGATGAATTTACACCCGTCATTTATATCTAAAGTTTTGGATCGGGCAAGAAATGATAGACCGAAATAAACTGATTTCGGCACTGATAATTTGTTCGGCGTGATTCGACCGAAATTAGCCGAAACAATATCTGCGAACGTATACGCAATTTTGTCTTCGAAACAGCGTGCTGAAGAATAAATTGGATTATAACCTCGCGCACGATTTTTCTCAGACAACGCACGACACAGATTATTTTGCCTCGAACATTTTAACCGTCGAGTTCTTCTCAATCTGTTCGGTATAAAATCGTCCGAGTGAGTCGGGCTTCCGAATTCGTATTCGCGCGAGCGACGAATTTTAAATAATCATCGGACGCACCGATTTTCAGAACAAATATGTTCCGAACAGCACGAAAATTTCAGAAGAGCCCGGACAAATAAAAATAAAAACGATGTCGCACTCGCGATAGACGAAACAGATGCGATATTAAAATCGCGATAGGCAAAAATAATTAGACCTTAGGGTCCGTCTTATTCACTGATCTCACGTGCTTAAATCTGTACTCGTTGTCGAGCGGAATATAAACACCTAGGGTGTTACAGCCCTCCCCCCTTAAAAGAATCTCGTCCCGAGATTCGGAGCGAAAGACTTTCAAGGGTAGAGAAGCATGTAACCCACATCCATATCAGCGATAATCGTGAGACAGTTCTGAGCGAAGGCGAGTGCCTCAGGATGTCGTTTCTCTAGTGGACATAGCATGTATCGCCACAAGCTAATTTAAAGATGTCCATCAATAGAGACGATGTCTGCCATGAGAACACATAAGGTTCCATGTGTGCAGTTTGCTTTCTTTGATGACACTGTACTATCTGAGTCTGTTGAGCGAGCGGTGAATACACGATTTTGCCCAAACAGAACCAGATGCACCATCTTGGGTAAAACACACAGAAAGAGGTTTACCAACAAGTGGTTACGGTAAGCTCATAGCACATGTGACAAGTGCGGATGTCGAACAACACCACAGTTGACCCGTGTTTGCCAGAGAATTCAAGTTCAAGAAAAATGATAGAGACTCGAAAAATCACCAGCGGAGGGATCTGGAAATGCTGCCTTCGCAACCAATCCATTTTATCGAGCACTAATCATGGATCTACTTGATCACACATGCTGGAAAAGCACACGTGAGGCGATCAAGGCATGACTAGAGCGATAATTAGGTGGTTATTGGTCGACTTAATTTCGATTCTTGTAAACACTTCCTTAAGAGGGTTTAAACCAAAGTGAGTTTAGACAACTCGATAAAACGATCTCTAAACTCAACCTTTGTTCATTGGGAAGTTACAAGTTAGTAAAACCAACTTGTTGAACTACTTTTGACATTGAGCAAGTCCTCTCAGTACCATCGGTAAGCCAAGGGTTGAGAGTTCACTCATACTAATAGTTGATCATGCACTTGGGTAGAAATTCATTTGGTCGTATGGTTCATCCGCTTCTTCATGCCAGATAAGTCATCTACTTGGTTAGGGAATACATGGATTAATTAAGAGAGCGAATGAACAAACTCCTGCATCTTAGTGGCAGGGAAAGCCAAATCTCTATTTTGAGAGCTAATCAGTTGTCTCTCGACACTAAAAAGCTCCAAGACTTCACCTTTACACAAAGGATGTAAAGGGAACTTGTATGAATAGTCATTACCAAGATCAAAAGAAATAAGACCACACATGAAAGTGGTATTGCCCTTTTGATCCAACAGAGATGATAGATGTTGCTTGATCACTTTGACAAACAACACCGAAATTGTTTCAAAGAAGAGATCTACGGAAGATAATATATTAGTGTAGTTCCACAATGGATCATGACTAGAGACCTCGATACCCGCATGCGCCAAGCAGCATAACCTTGCGTGTACATTCACAAGGGGCTCTCAGTTTCGCTGCGGCACCATAAGTCCTTAATCATGACACCATTACCGAACTGGCATCAATACAGAATCTCACGTAGCAAAAATAGATTGTGCCAAGATAACACATTGATATAGTCTCATAATGGACTATAACTACTAACAGTGATACCAGCGCGTGCCGAGCAGCACGACCATGTGTGCGCACACACAGAAGGCCCTCGGTTTCGTCACGGCACCACCGGTTTTAGTCATAACACCATTACCAGACATAACTAATAGGAAATCTCGCACAACACAAATAGATCGGGCAAGGGTGATAATATACAAAGAGATACTCCACCTGTATGAATAGTTACAAGTAGAGAGCCAAATAGATCATGGCCCAAGAAAATGAACAAGGCATGGCCATAACCTAAACTTGATGAAAGGAGTATGATGGGAGACTGTTAATTCAGCCCCAAACATATTTCTATGCCCATCATAGGGATTACAAGGTCAAGGATTAGTATCTGACTAGATGCAGGGGAAAACAATCATAAGATTAAATTGGTATGCCTTCGATAGATGTGGGGAAACCAAAGGCATCAAATTCAAGAAAATGAGTGGCATGTCTTTCCTAGGTTAGGTTGATAAAACAACATGACCATTCTTAAGAACAGGCAACTAGATCAGGGACATCAGCTTGTGCCAATCGAACAAGGGAAAGGTTCTAGTAAGAAACCTGACTCGAGATTCTTGTTGTAAGCATAGGTACAATTTATGTCCAACAAGTAATTTGTCTAAGCATTCATTTTTATGTGTTTGGTCATGGAGTGATAACGGAGAATTCAAATTTTGGGTCATGGTTCACCAACTAAGAACATGGCCTAATTTCCGGTTTAGGCAAACAAGTCACTAACCTTCTATCGACACATCAAGCACAAGGGCAAACACATTTGCACTAATGGTCAAATTATGAAAAGCTAAAGGCAATCTAAACATGTATCCCTAAGACACCACATTATCTACAATCAATGGTTACTAGAATAAGGATGAGAGAAGCAACTTGGGTGTATAGGTGACAAACATGATGCAACAATCAGGATGCATGCTCGTCCTATACGTCCTCACTAATTTTGCCAACATAATGTGGCGATAACGTTCTATCTCGGTGGCATGCTTACGACTCTCACGTTATTTTGCTAGTCGTCAGCTACACATACGTTTTCGAGGTTAGTGTACCTGCAGAAAAATCCATCACAGCCCAATTCCCAATGATGCAAGTCACACATGACAGTTTATCACAGTTTATACTCCATATATTGCTATATAGAGGCCAGCTCATCATTAAGCGCCGAGCCACGCATAGGCGCCGTTGCCACACTTTAACCATAGGGCAACTCATTATGGTAACTCACCTTCTTACCTGAACGTAGGTGCGTCGTTACGAGTACATTACACTTCTCAGTATTCCCATGTCTGTATACCCATACACATCCATGGGGTACTGAATTCCCAGAAAAGTAATTGCTCCACATTGCAGTCTTCATATATACATATGTAGAACATGTATATAATCGGACGCCACTTTTAAACACTCCCCTAGACCGACGGTTGTCCGGTCATGCTCTCACAACTCACCTTACCTGAGCGTCGATCCATTCAAAACTGAATGGCCTCAAAAATAACAATACATATGTATGCAATACCCACCCGGTTGTGGGTTAGTGGTTTTCAACTAAGCCACCTGATAGTCCTTACTTTAGGGCTTAAGAGAGGATGTCGCTAGCATTATAGTTTTTTTTTCAAAACTAGTTTTCAAAACCAAACAATGTGTTTAGTTGAAAATAGGTTTTTCAAAACCAAAACTTTTATTTTAAAAATACGTATGTGACCGTATATACTTAATCCAGCTCCGATACCAGCCTGTGGCAGAACCTCCAAGTTATTGGGCCCACATGCACCTGTCCTTGTCCCAAAGACCTCAGACGGCTATGCATGTGCACCAGATAACTTAATAGGATCTGTCCGATTGCCCCAAGGACATCGGATAAACCACTTTCAACCAGAACCGCGGGATTAAGTAACACAAATCACACACACCAATATTATTGCAGCGGAAATCTTACTACCAAATTTTACAAGTTACAAAAATTTTATATTATTTTATCGGAGTGATTACAAAAGTATAAGTTTGAAATATATGCTAGCTTAAGTGACCATCCTCAATAAGAAGTATAGAAGGAGTACTTAAACTTATAAGAAGGCCGAGCCCACCGGCACTTAACACCATCAACAACATCACAAAGTTAGAACCTAAAAAACAACAGGGAATAAAACCCTGAGTATGGAATTACTCAGCAAGACTTACCCGACTAAAGAAAAGACTCTCAAGGGTATGCTGGCTTAAGGGAGTCAAGGAAAGGGTTATCAAGAATCAAGGACTCTATTTTGCAGAAAAGCTTACTATGAGTGGATCCCTAAAAATCCATTTTTAATGTCAGGTTAAGTAAAATTACCTGCATCTAGAGTTCTGTCTACCCTAGTTCAAGCACTTGACCTGCACTAGCCAATTTCTTATCAACCCTTCATCTTTAGTGGAATGCTACGTGTAAGTCAGTGGCCAAGTCTCCATAACCGCGGAGGTACGGCGATCCGAATCGATTATACTCAGCTGAGGATCTCCAATCACACGACATATGTAGCACTTAACCCTTGCATATGTCAACCCGCCACCAGGGTTCTTAAGACCGGATCAGGTTCACGCAAACCGAGAGCACAGATACACCACCGTCCAGCCTCTTGCCACGGAGGGTACACGCTACTCTCGCCACCGCTCCACTCCCATTTCGTGTTATCTTATTCCGGCCTTAGTCTGCCCGAGGCAAGGCTTACCCATGACGAGGCATGTGACCAGTTAAAGGGTCCTCGGTCAGCAGGCCTACATCGACAAGGTCCTTAATCGACTCAGACGGAGACACTACACCGAGACTCCTTTCTCGTGCAAGTCAACCGCCCGGTCTCAGCTTAATCATTTCAACCCAAAGTTTGGTACCTGGCAGAGGTACATCTTTTCCGATGTTGAAACCATCACGACCATGATGGATCCACCATCAAATTTTATTTTCGAAAACATCCCACCCACTTTTGCCACATCATATTTTGTAAAAACAAAACATTTTGTTTTTCTAAAGCAAGACTAAGCATCAAAATCTTTTTGTAAAACGGGTGATCAAGGAAGGTAATCAAGTTCAAGGAAGGTAATGCAGGAATTGTTTTAGCAACCAACTCCTATCACCTAATGCAGCAATCAAGTGAGAAAGATTTTAAAAACATCAAGGAAGGTGGCAAATGCACCGGGGCTTGCCTGAGTAACACTAGGTTAGTGTTTGTTAGGCGACCACTTGGCGAGTATCCTTTGGCTTGGCACTCATTCAGAGTATCCATCTTCCGGTTCGTCCATCAGCTTCATCCTGCGAAGTAGTCCGCGCTTGGGGTCGACTTGGCGTGTCTTCCGCATCGCGCGATTAATTAACGTACCTGAATGAAATGCATTATGCACATGAATGCATATCAACAAGAATATCACACACCTAAATAGTGCTACGCGATAGCGAAACACCTAGCGGCGAGGCGTTGTACAAGTTTATATGGAAATACTAGTTATCGATATACGACTACGCTAATAATTACGCTTTTCTAAATTATACGAACCTAACGCAAACATTACGAACAATAAATCATACACTTTAAACATGATTAGCCTAACCACAACTCATCAGCTACTTAATTAATTAAATTCTAAACTTATCCCTTGCTTTATAAATTATACTACCCTTCTTCCCAAGAACCAATTTAATTTTATCAAACAATTATAATTCGTCAATAGTAATACTAACAATATTATTGTCTAGACAATTTAAAAATACTAAATTTAACCTACGCGTCACCGAAATATTATATTCTACAAAATAGAACTAGTTCGAATATATTGGGTAACTGAACTCCTCGAAGCACACCTCGCCTCACGGGTATTTCTAATTTAAACTTCCTACGCAAACTAAGCATCTTATTTCACGATCCTAAAATCTATAGTAAAAATAGTGATTTGGCTCACCGTTATCAACTTGATTCGGTGTTTGCGGGAACGACGATAGTCTTCAGCTAAAGTCCTCGATCGAACATCTGGCGAGCATGATCGACGAGCTAAGGCTGAGGCGAAGCTTGACGACGAGATCGAATAGGGGATGTGAGCGTGAGGGTTTTTCAGCGAGGATGAGCGACATCGTGGATTCTTGGTCCGACATTTAATCGAACACAACGGAAGCGAGACACAGCAGGAATGGCAGTATTAACCATGAGCATGATAAGGGACATGCTACTGCACGGCGCAAAGGCGAACGACGACAACCTATGACGGTAGGAACGAAAGACTTGATCGAGGCGAAGATTGGAGACTACAGTCGGGTGAGACGAGCCCGCGACAGCTGACATACTCGACGACCACAGACGCAACCGGGATAACTAAAAATAATGCAACAGCCAAGAATCGACTCGGAGACGACGACCGACACGGAAGAGAGGAGCTTGACGCGGAAGCTTGACACGCCGTGGCGAGCAGAGAAAATTAGTACGCGCAAGGGAGCACTGCTGGGCACGACGAGCAACACAACAACACACCGGTGAGCAGAGCAGGGAGGCGGGCGCTGGGAGCATGAGGCCAAGCGCCATGGGGATGACACCAAGAAGGGAGCGCGGCTGGGCGCGCTGCGCTTGCAGGAAAACGAGCGACCAGGGCCATGGAGGCGAGCTGGGGCACACCGGAGGAGATCGACTAGAGTACAGGTGCAGGAACGGATCCATAGCGAGGTTGACTGAGCCGGAGTACAGGGCACCGCGGCCACCATCGGAGAAGGAGAGCCGTTGGGGCGAGTAGGGAGAAACAAGCTGGGTTAGGGCGCCATGGAAAATCAGCACGGAGCTTCGCAGCAAAGGAGATGGAGCAGGAGCCAAAGACGCAGCGTGAGAGAGAGAGCGCAAGGAGAACAACGACGTGGAAAGGAGCCGCTCGGCGGTGATATTTGTAGGAGTCCAGCGGCGGCCGCAGAAGATTTTTTTTTCCACCTCGACGCGCGGATAGGAATAGAGGTTGAAGGAAGCGGTAGATTTTCTTTGTTAGCTGAGCGGCGGATACACAGTGGCCTTGTTCGCTGCGGCTGGATTAAAGCCGTTTGGACTGCTGCAGCTGCAATCCATAGAGAGAAAAATACTGTAGAAGCCGCAGCCGCAGCCGGATTAAAGCCGCAGCGAACAAGCTCACAAATATCCCAGGTGGATAAGAAGGAGCAGGGACGACTTGCACTTGCACTAGAAGATACGTGCACCGGCTGGCATGGAGCATGTCAGAGATATTTCTAGCAAGTCGCTGCTGGAATTAGGAGAGGGAAAAAGAAAATGCATTGGGTGGAGACGTGAACGATAGCAGGACAGGAATTCCAAATAATTATGTCGGCTGAAACTGGAGAGTAGTGATATTGATAAGGATTAAAAAGCTTGAGCGACATGGAGAGATACTCATGAATGTTGTTTTTTTATAACTACTCACAGATATTTTTGAATCGGGATTTTTTTTAGTGATCACAAAAAAGTTGACAGTACTTATGACATAGTTTGATTTTTGATTCAAAACACGAGATATTTGATCTGCGATCAGAACACATGATTTCATGGTCACGATAATTTACCCGAGAATCGAAGCTCAATTATAATTCTCGAACGCGCAGTCACAGTTTTGATTTAGCGATTACTTGGAATCGGATGAATTTACACCCGTCATTTATATCTAAAGTTTTGGATCGGGCAAGAAATGATAGACCGAAATAAACTGATTTCGGCACTGATAATTTGTTCGGCGTGATTCGACCGAAATTAGCCGAAACAATATCTGCGAACGTATACGCAATTTTGTCTTCGAAACAGCGTGCTGAAGAATAAATTGGATTATAACCTCGCGCACGATTTTTCTCAGACAACGCACGACACAGATTATTTTGCCTCGAACATTTTAACCGTCGAGTTCTTCTCAATCTGTTCGGTATAAAATCGTCCGAGTGAGTCGGGCTTCCGAATTCGTATTCGCGCGAGCGACGAATTTTAAATAATCATCGGACGCACCGATTTTCAGAACAAATATGTTCCGAACAGCACGAAAATTTCAGAAGAGCCCGGACAAATAAAAATAAAAACGATGTCGCACTCGCGACAGACGAAACAGATGCGATATTAAAATCGCGATAGGCAAAAATAATTAGACCTTAGGGTCCGTCTTATTCACTGATCTCACGTGCTTAAATCCGTACTCGTTGTCGAGCGGAATATAAACACCTAGGGTGTTACAGAGGCCGAGCCCGAGCTCCTGGGTCGGGCGAGGCGGAGGTCGTTCGGCAGAGGCCAGGGCGGAGTCCGAGCCCTGGGTCGGGCGAAGCGGAGTTCGTCGTCTTCCGGGGTCTTAGCCCGAGTCCGAGCCCTGGGTCGGGCGGAGCGGAGTTCGCCGTCTTCCGGGGCCTTAGCCCGAGCCGAGCCCTGGGTCGGGCGGAGCGGAGTTCGCCGTCTTCTGGGGCTTTAGCCCGAGTCCGAGCCCTGGGTCGGGCGGAGCGGAGTTCACCGTCTTCCGGGGCCTTAGCCCGAGTCCGAGCCCTGGGTCGGGCGGAGCCTTCTATGGCACCTCTGGCAAAGCCTGGTCGCCCGTCGGTCTCACTCTTTGCGTTAAATGCCCCAGTGACTCGGTCGGTTGGCGCGATGATTTAGTCAGGGTTGCTTCTCAACGAAGGCAAGGCCTCGGGCGAGCCGGAGGTGCGTCTGCCGTAAAAAGGGGGCCTCGGGCGAGACGGAAACACCTCAGGGTCGGCTGCCCTTGCCCGAGGCTAGGCTCGGGCGAGGCGTGATCGAGTCGCTCGTTTGGACTGATCCCTGACTTAATCAAACCCATCAGGCCTCTGCAGCTTTATGCTGATGGGGGTTACCAGCTGAGAATTAGGCGTCTTGAGGGTACCCCTAATTATGGTCCCCGACAGTAGCCCCCGAGCCTCGAAGGGAGTGTTAGCACTCGCTTGGAGGCTTTCGTCGCACTTTTTTGCAAGGGGACCAGCCTTTCTCGGTTGCACTTTGTTCCGGTGGGTGCGCGCGAGCGCACCCGCCGGGTGTAGCCCCCGAGGCCTCGGAGGAGTGGTTTCACTCCTTCGAGGTCTTAATGCCTTGCGTAATGCTTCGGCTGGTCTGGCGGTTCCCTCATGCGAACAGGTCGTAGCCCGGGTGCACTGTCGGGGCCCAAGTTCTCGGGCTGGTATGTTGACGCTGTCAACGGTTCGGCCGGAGCCGGGTTTGCGAGAGCAGCCCCCGAGCCTCCGCACAGGGTGAGAGGACGATCAGGGACAGACTCGGCTTTTTTACATACGCCCCTACGTCGCCTTTCCGCAAGGAGGAGGGGGGAGAGCGCCATGTTACCCTCGATGGGCACCGAACATGGTGTCTCCGGTGAGCTGCAATCGGGTAATCCGAGTGGACGTCCGTGCCCCGTTCGTTGGGGGTCGGCTAGGGGCCCGGAGGCACGCCCAAAAGTACCTGCGGGTGATCTGCCGGACCCGGTCCCCTGGCGACGGGGTCTGAGGGCTCGTTGCCTCCCTCCGATGGGATTCCGTTACAGGATCGTTCCCGCTGGTCTCGGAAATGTCCTAGGGTACCTCGGGAGCGCAGCCCGAGCCTTGGTTATGTATCGAACGTACCCCTGGTCATCCCTCGCTCGGTGTCTGAGGCGACTGTGAACCCTTCGGAGGGCCACCCTTCGAACCCCTGATCAGTAATGGGCGCGGAGCCCGAGTAGCCTGAGGCGGTCGTGGAACCTTTCGGGGGGCCGACCTTCGAACCCCTGACCAGTAGTGGGTGTCAGGCCCACACGATCTGAGGCGGCTGTTGAACCCTTCGGGGGGCCAGCCTTCGAACCCCTGATCAGTAAGGAGGCTCGGAGCCTAGTTCCTTCACGGGGAAGGATCCCTTTGGGGGTGTCCCCTTTCTCGGTCCCTGTTGCAAGAGATAGAGAAAGAGAAAAAAGGAAAAAAGGATACGAATTTGAACGACGTGTCGTACCTTTTTTTTTGGTGTGGTCGTTTTGGTGAAGGCGAAACGTCGCCAGCTGCTCCTGCCAGAAACGTCGCCTGTCCAGCCACGGAGTTAATGCGCCGGGGCGAGTAGTCGGTGAGGCTGCCGTTGCGCGTGCGCGAGCCGTTCGAGGAACGGGTCACGGGCGCGTCGTCTTCACACCGTGAGAGGGGGTTCTCTCGCTGCCTCCGTATGGGACATGAGCTTGGCCGATGGCGCGACCGCTGCTCTCGCGCGCCTGCCACCGTAATTACTGCCGGCCCACCTTTGACCGCGTTTGACCGCTGCGTCAGGCTGGCGCTGCTGGGTCGCGTGCTGGGTCGCCTCGAATCGCGGTATCGGTTCCGCAATCGAGGAGGTGCGGTGGTGGCGCAAGTGGTACAGCGGCTTGCATGCAGCATCCGGCGCGCCAGTTGCGCGACGCGTGGGCTTGGGCCTCCGTGCTGGCCTGTCAGGAGTCGGAGAGGCGCGTCCACTTGGCGCGGTTGCATACCGCCCGCGTGGCTGCCCGCCCCTTTCGCCCGCTGGTCTGGGCAAAAGTGGAGGGTTACTTGTAACCGCTGGGTGGTTGCGCGCGCCGTGCGCGGCGGTTTGGCTTCTTCTGCTCGGAGCCGGTCTCCATGACTCGTGGGTCCCAGCCCCCGCGCCGCGGGGGAGGGCTTTGGAGGCGTGTTGGAGAAGACTCAACCCGCGACGGTTAGGGGCGCAAGCAGGGGGAGTTGCCTTTAAAAGGAGGGCGACCCCCTTCGTAAGGCGACCATGTCTTCTTCCTCCCTTATGCATTGTGTCTTTCCACCTTTCAAGCCCCCGGATGGGGGAAACCGCCGTCTTTTCGCCCCATCGTTGGAGGAACGCAACTCCGTGGGAGTTGGTACCTTTCAGCCATCGTTCGGCTTCAAGGATTTTCATCATGCAGCCCGGCTGCACCCCTCCACCGGCGGTCACCCAAGATGGTGACCTCCAGTTTGATGGTGGGGGAAAGCGAGTCGGGCAGCGGCCTCTGCCCCTTCCTCAGCCTCAAGGATTTTCATCACCAGGGTTGAGGAGGGGCGTGTGCCGAGTTGGGGCTGGCTCCTGCGCGGGCGGTGGCCCGCTCCTTCCCTTAGTGATCGGGGGGAAGGGCGAGAGTCGTCCGTGGCGCCAACAGCTGCACCGTGCCCGGCTCTCTGAGCCGAGCGGTTTCGGAGCCGCTCCCGGTGCCGCCTCCCGCCACGGCAGCTGGAAGAGGTTCTTCCGCCGGCGCGACAGCCAAGGTTGGCCATGGACCGACCTCCAACTCTACGGCCTTCTGCCCGTCCTTGCCTCTCGAGTTTGGGCAAGGGCGGGGGCCTCCTAGCAGCAGCATCCGCCCTGAGGCCATCATTGCTGCTGTTCGGCCCCCCGGGGCAGAAGTCTTCATCGTCGCCGCTGCCGGGGCAGGCGGCGACATGCCGTTCGTCGGCCTTCTGCTGCCCCGCAGGCCCACCCCCATAGAGTGGGGTTGTTCGTACCTGCGGAGGGGGAACCAGAGTTCCATTTGTAATGGCACTTCGAGTGCCGGGTTTTTTGTTCATTTCGGCTTTCGGGGCCTGAACATGTATGTAACTTTGGCACGGAGCCGTGTTTTTTCCTCATTTTCGAGCACTAAGACTCGTCTGCTGATTGTCCGAACCGCTTCACCAAGCATGAGTCGCCCCGTGTCAAGGTGACGAGTGAGGTATCCGTATCCCGGAGGCGTAGGAGTCCCTCGGCTCGGTCGACCCTGTTGTCCGAGGCTCCTCTAGCTTAGTTAAAGAGACCCCTCGGCCGCTCTTCGACGAGCCGAGGCCGGGGGTAGCGATATCAGCATGAGCAGAGGCGGAGTTGGCTCGGAAATAAAACCTGTTTGGCCGGAGCCTAGCCGAGTTGTTCGTTGGCAGGATCGACGTCGGAGTTGATCAACCGAGGCTTCGGACCGGGCTGGCGCCCTCGGAAGGTGGTCGGCCGAGGCCCCGGAGGTGGCCGGCCGAGCCGCCCGCTCGGGCCGGATCCGGAGAAGTCCCTGACAGCGACCGCTCGGGCGTGATGATGACCTCGTCCGTCGAAGCGGAGGCCCTCGGACCGCGTCGCCGTCCGAGGCTAGGTCGGGCCTCGCCGAAGGTGCCGTCGATGCCGAGGGTGTCGCCGCTCCCTTCCAGTGTGACCCGAGCCTGCAGGATCAGCTTGTCTTGTAGTGTGTGCTTTGTGCGACCGTTGAGGCCAGAATACACACCCTTGTCGTGTGTTAAGCTGCGTCTTTTTTCCTCTTGTTTCGAGTATCTGGACTTCTTGTCGGTAACAGGGACGTTAGTGCGAGCGAGAGTTGCTTCTCGCGGAAGGTGATGAGTGAGGTATCCGTATCCCGGAGGCGTGGGAGTCCCTCGGCTCGGTCGGCCTCGCCGCTTACGCGTACTTTCACCCGCCCATGAGGCCCTGTCACCGACTCGGTCGAGAAGGCTCGAAGAATCGCTTCGACAGAAGGGCTTCCGAACGTAAAGACTTGTTCGATCCGCGGATTCACCTTATCCGAACGCGAGTTACTTATCGCAGAAGGTGATGAGTGAGGTATCCGTATCCCGGAGGCGTAGGAGTCCCTCGGCTCGGTCAGCCTTGACTGCTTACGCGTACCCCGTCGTTTCCGGGACCCACTTTTCGAAGTAGTCAGAAAGCACGAAAGATATTCTGGTAAAAGAGATTTTCTGTTCGAGGAAAATTTTGACGCAGAGGGGGTTTCCCCCCTTTTAGCCCCCGAGGGAGGGCCGGGCCTTGCCGAGGCGAGGCCGACCCTTCCTTGTTGACTAAACTTTGCGTGGGTGCGAGGTATATGAACAACTTGGAAACATCTTAAGGGTAGAAGCGACGTAGCTGTTGGATGTTCCAAGCGTTGCCGTAGACCTCGCCTTGACTGTTGGCCAGCTTGTACGTTCCCGGCTTCAGAACTTTGGCGATGACGAATGGCCCCTCCCAGGGGGGCGTGAGCTTGTGCCTCCCTCGGGCGTCTTGCCGCAGCCGAAGCACCAGGTCGCCCACCTGGAGGTCTCGGGGTCGGACCCCTCGGGCGTGGTAGCGTCACAAGGACTGCTGATATCGCGCCGAGTGTAATAAGGCCCTGTCTCGAGCCTCGTCCAGCTGGTCCAGCGAGTCTTCTCGGCTAGCTTGGTTGCTTTCGTCGTCGTAGGCCCTCGTCCTCGGGGAGCCGTATTCCAGGTCCGTGGGCAAGACGGCCTCGGCCCCGTAGACCAGGAAGAACGGCGTGAAACCCGTGGCTCGGCTCGGCGTCGTCGTCAGGCTCCAGACCACCGAGGGGAGTTCCTTCATCCACCGCTTGCCGAACTTGTTGAGGTTGTTGTAAATCCGAGGCTTGAGCCCTTGTAGGATCATGCCATTGGCGCGCTCTACTTGCCCATTCGACATGGGATGAGCTACGGCGGCCCAGTCCACCCGGATGTTGTGATCCTCGCAAAAATCCAAGAATTTTTTGCCGGTGAACTGGGTGCCATTGTCGGTGATGATGGAGTTTGGGACCCCGAAGCGATGGATGATGTTGGTGAAGAACGCCACCGCCTGCTCGGACCTGTTGCTGTTCAGGGGTCAGACCTCGATCCACTTGGAGAACTTGTCGACGGCGACCAGCAGGTGCGTGTAGCCCCCGGGTGCCTTCTGCAGAGGGCCAACGAGGTCCAGGCCCCACACAGCGAAGGGCCAGGTGATGGGTATCTTCTGCAGAGCCTGAGCGGGCAGGTGGGTCTGCTTCGCATAGAATTGGCACCCTTCGCAGGCGCGGACAATTCTAGTGGCGTCAGCCACCGCCGTTGGCCAGTAGAAGCCTTGGCGGAAAGCGTTCCCGACGAGGGTTCGAGGTGCTGCATGATGGCCGCAAGCCCCCGAGTGTATTTCCTGCAGGAGTTCCTGACCTTCGGCGATGGAGATGCATCGCTGGAGGATGCCCGAGGGGCTACGGTGGTAGAGCTCCTTCTCATCGCCCAGCAAGACGAACGACTTGGCGCGTCACGCTACTCGCCGAGCCTCGACTCGGTCGAGGGGCAGTTCTCCTTGGCGGAGATATTGCAGGTACGGGGTCTGCCAATCTTGATCTGGCGTGACCCCGCTCCGCTCCTCCTCGACGCGCAGTGCTTCGCCCTCGGGGGCCGAGGGCTCCTCGGGCTGAGCCGAGGATGGCTCGGGCTGGGCCGAGGTCACCTCGGACGTGTCGCCGATCTTGACGGAGGGTTGGTGCAGATCCCGGGAGAAGACGTCCGGGGGGACCGTCGTTCGCCCCGAGGCTATCTTTGCCAGCTCGTCCGCAGTCTCGTTGTAGCGCCGGGCGATGTGGTTAAGCTCGAGCCCGTAGAACTTGTCTTCTAGGCGTCGAACCTCATCACAATAGGCCTCCATCTTCGGGTCGCGGCAGTGGGAGTTCTTCATGACCTGGTCGATGACGAGTTGCGAGTCGCCGCGAGCGTCGAGGCGTCGGACCCCTAGCTCGATGGCGATCCGCAATCCGTTGATCAGAGCTTCGTACTCAGCCACATTGTTGGACGCTGGAAAATGAAGGCGCAGCACGTAGCGCAGGTGTTTCCCGAGGGGCGAGACGAAGAGCAGACCCGCACCGGCTCCCGTCTTCATTAGCGACCCGTCGAAAAACATGGTCCAGAGCTCCGGTTGGATCGGAGCCGTCGGCAACTGGGTGTCGACCCATTCGGCTACGAAGTCCACTAGTACCTGGGACTTGATGGCCTTCCGAGGGGCGAATGAGATTGTCTCGCCCATAATTTCCACCGCCCACTTCGCTATTCGTCCCGAGGCCTCTCGGCACTGGATGATCTCCCCCAGGGGGAAGGATGACACCACAGTCACCGGATGAGACTTGAAGTAATGTCGCAGCTTTCGCCTCGTTAGGATCACTGCATACAGTAGCTTCTGAACTTGTGGGTAGCGGATCTTGGTTTCGGACAGCACCTCGCTGATGAAGTAAACCGGCCTCTGAATGGGCAATGCATGCCCCTCTTCTTGCCTTTCGACCACGATCGCGGCGCTAACCACCTGAGTGGTGGCGGCGACGTAGACCAAGAGGGCTTCTCCATCAGCCGGGGGTACCAAGATGGGCGCCTGGGTGAGGAGCACCTTCAAGTTCCCGAGGGCTTCCTCGGCCTCGGGTGTCCAAGTGAAGCATTCGGCCTTCCTTAAGAGACGGTACAGGGGCAGGCCTCTTTCGCCGAGGCGCGAGATGAAACGGCTCAAAGCCGCGAGACATCCCATGACCCTCTGTACGCCTTTTAAGTCCTTGATGGGCCCCATGCCGGTGATGGCAGCGATTTTCTCCGGGTTGGCTTCGATGCCCCGCTCGGAGACGATGAATCCCAGGAGCATGCCTCGGGGCACCCCGAAGACGCACTTCTCGGGATTGAGCTTGACGCCCTTCGCCTCGAGACACCGGAATGTCACTTCAAGGTCGGAGAGAAGGTCGGAGGCTTTCCTTGTCTTGACTACGATGTCATCGACGTAGGCCTCGACCGTGCGACCAATGTGCTCGCCGAATACATGGTTCATGCACCGCTGGTAGGTTGCACCCGCGTTCCTCAACCCGAACGGCATGGTGACATAACAGTACATGCCGAAGGGCGTGATGAAAGAAGTCGTGAGCTGGTCGGATTCTTTCATCTTGATTTGATGATACCCTGAGTAGGCATCGAGGAAAGACAGGGTTTCGCACCCTGCAGTGGAGTCCACGATTTGATCGATGCGAGGTAGAGGGTAGGGGACCTTCGGACATGCTTTGTTGAGGCCAGTGTAGTCTACACACATCCGCCATTTCCCCCCTTTCTTCCTCACAAGTACAGGGTTGGCAAGCCATTCGGGATGGAATACCTCTTTGATGAACCCTGCTGCCATCAGCTTGTGGATCTCCTCGCCTATCACCCTGCGCCTTTCCTCGTCGAATCGGCGCAGAGGCTGTCTGACCGGTCGGGCTCTGGCCCGAATATCCAGCGAGTGCTCGGCGACATCCCTCGGTATGCCGGGCATGTCCGAGGGACTCCACGCAAAGACGTTGGCGTTTGCGCGGAGAAAGTCGACGAGCACTGCTTCCTATTTGGGGTCGAGCCCGGAACCGATCCGGATCTGCTTGGAGGTGTCACCACTGGGGTCGAGAGGGACGGCCTTAACCGTCTCCGCCGGCTCGAAGTTGCCGGCATGTCGCTTCACGTCCGGCACCTCTCGGGAGAGGCTTTCCAGGTCGGCGATGAGGGCCTCGGACTCGGCGAGGGCCTCAGCGTACTCCACGCACTCCACATCGCATTCGAACGCGTGTTTGTACGTGGGGCCGACGGTGATGACCCCGTTGGGGCCCGGCATCTTGAGCTTCAGGTAGGTGTAGTTGGGGATGGCCATGAACTTCGCGTAGCATGGCCTTCCCAGTACCGCGTGGTAAGTTCCTCGGAACCCGACCACCTCGAACGTCAAAGTTTCCCTTCGGAAGTTGGAGGGTGTTCCGAAGCAGACAGGAAGGTCGAGCTGTCCGAGGGGCTGGACGCGCTTCCCAGGAATGATCCCGTGGAAGGGCGCAGCGCCTGCTCGGACGGATGACAGATCGACGCGCAGGAGCCTGAGGGTCTCGGCGTAGATGATATTGAGGCAGCTGTCCCCATCCATCAGGACCTTGGTGAGCCTGACGTCACCGATGACGGGGTCGACAACGAGCGGGTACTTCCCCGGGCTCGGCACGTGGTCGGGGTGGTCGTCCCGGTCGAAGGTGATGGGCTCGTCGGACCAGTCTAGGTAGACTGGTGCCGCCACCTTCACCGAGCAGACCTCCCGACGCTCTTGCTTACGATGCCGAGCCGAGGCATTCGCCGCATGCCCTCCGTAGATCATGAAGCAGTCGCGGACCTCGGGGAACTCTCCTACTTGGCGATCTCCCCTTTTGTCGTCGTCGCGGGCCCTGCCACCCTCTGCGGGTGGCCCGGCCCTGTGGAAGTGGCGCCGAAGCATGACGCACTCTTCGAGGGTGTGCTTGACGGGCCCCCTGATGGTAGGGGCACGTCTCCTTGAGTGCCTTGTCGAAGAGGTTAGCACCTCCGGGGGGCTTCCGAGGGTTCTTATGTTCGGCGGCGGCGACAAGGTCTGCGTCGGGAGCGTCGCGTTTCGCTTGCGACTTCCTCCTGCCTTTCTTCTTGGCGCCGCGCGGAGTAGACGCCTCGGGAGCATCTTCCGACGGGCGGCCCTGGGGCTGCTTGTCCTTTCGGAAGATGGCCTCTACCGCCTCCTGGCCGGAGGCGAACTTGGTGGCGATGTCCATCAGCTCGCTCGCCCTGGTGGGGGTCTTGCGACCCAACTTGCTCACCAGGTCACGGCAGGTGGTGCCGGCAAGGAACGCGCCGATGACATCGGAGTCGGTGATGTTGGGCAGCTCGGTGCGTTGCTTCGAGAATCGCCGGATGTAGTCCCGAAGAGACTCTCCCGGCTGTTGCCGGCAGCTTCGGAGGTCCCAGGAATTCCCGGGGCGCACGTACGTGCCCTGGAAGTTACCGGCGAAAGCTTGGACCAGATCCTCCCAGTTGGAAATCTGCCCCGGAGGCAGGTGCTCCAACCAGGCGCGAGCAGTGTCGGAGAGGAACAGGGGGAGGTTACGGATGATGAGGTTGTCGTCGTCCGTTCCACCCAGTTGACAGGCCAGGCGGTAGTCCGCGAGCCACAATTCCGGTCTCGTTTCCCCCGAGTACTTTGTGATAGTAGTCAGGGGTCGGAATCGGGGCGGAAACGGCGCCCGCCGAATGGCTCGGCTGAAGACCTGCGGACCGGGTGGTTCGGGCGAGGGACTCCGATCCTCCCCACTGTCGTAGCGTCCCCCACGCCTGGGGTGATAGCCTCGGCGCACCCTTTCGTCGAGGCGTGCCCGACGGTCGCGATGAGGGTGCTCGTCGCCGAGGTGACCCGGGGCCGCAGGCGCGGTGTTGCGCGTGCGCCCGGTGTAGACCGAGGCTTCCCGCATGGGTCGGGAAGTCGCGGCACGAGGTTCCGAGGGGTACCCCTGCCTTCGGGAGGCAGAGCTTTCGGCCCGCCAGGCCGCAGCGCCTTCCAGGAGATGCCTGAGCTCTCCCTGGATTCGCCGACCCTCGGTGGTTGATGACTCCGGCATCGCGCGGAGGAGCATCGCCGCGGCTGCCAGGTCCTGACCGGTTCCGCCGGATGCGGGTGGCGGCCTGTCCCTGGCCTCGTTGGCGATGCGGTGCTGGAGACCCTGGGGCAGGTGACGTATTTCTCCGGCCGGGGGCTGGCTTGCCCATACCTGCCCGGCGTTCCGGCGGATTGCCTCGAGCGCTCCTGCTCCCTCATCGAGCCCGGCCTGCGCCCCGCGGACTTGCTCGAGCTGTGGGTCGTGACCCCCCGCCGGAACGGGGACCACAGCTAGCTCCCGCGGGATGTCGGCGCGAGGCGCCGGCCTAGGGAGATCACCATCCTCCGGCATGCCGAGACGGCTGCCTCCGGAGGGATCCCCTAGCTCAACGTGGAAACATTCGCGGCTCGGGCCGCAGTCCTTGTCGTCAAGGCTGCGGCTGCCGTCGGAACAGTCGGAGAGGCAGTAGTTACATGCGGTCATGAAGTCCCGCATGGCACTGGGGTTGCCAGATCCAGAGAAATCCCAGAGGATGGTGGGATCGTCGTCTTCCTCGGACCCAGAGGGCCCGTAGGTCGAGACGCCCGTCAATCGGTCCCAGGGCGACCGCACACGAAACCCCAGAGGGGTTGCACTCGCCTCAACGTGAGTGCCCGCCAGAGCGAGGTCGCTAGGCGGGTTGAGGTCGAGTCGAAATGACGAAGGATGGGGAGCAGTCGGTACCTTTTTGTCGACGAGGAGCGACGAAGTCACGTCGGGGGCTGATCGCGCCATCGTCTTGGGTACGAGGGCGACGTCCTGCAGGCCCTTCGTGAGCGTGCTGGCGTCGTCCACCTGCTCGGAGTCGACGTGCTGCGGGGGGATGGCGCTCGCCTTCGCCTCGAACGCGAGGGTGACGCTTAGCGTGTCCTCCATTGGGGCACTGGGGATGTCGATTCGCTCGATAGCCGTCGGAGCGCAGCCTCCCGCTCGGCCCTGGTTGCCCCGCCTCCTCCTCCTGCGATGGCGAGGGAGAGGATGGGGCGAGCTCGAAAGTTGTCCTTCCCCCACGCGGGAAAGACGTCGTCGATTCCGCCGCCGGCGGGCGGACTGTCCGCCACCACTGTCGCCGTCGCGCGGCGGTGGAAGGAGTACCATGTCGTAGCCGCTGTCGAGAGACATGAACTCGAGGCTCCCGAAACGGAGCACCGTCCCGGGTTGGAGAGGTCGTTGGAGACTGCCCATCTGGAGCTTGACGGGAAACTGCTCGTCAACACGCAGCGGGCCCCTACCAGGCGCGCCAACTGTCGGCGTTTCGAGACCGGGGGGCCCCCCTTCGCGCTCGCCCACGCGCTCGACCCATCTGGGCTGGGGCACGCGGCACACTCACTCGTCGGCTCGGGGACCCCCCGGTCTCGAAACGCCGACAGTTTCCGATCCTCCCCACTGTCGTAGCGTCCCCCACGCCTGGGGTGATAGCCTCGGCACACCCTTTCGTCGAGGCGTGCCCGACGGTCGCGATGAGGGTGCTCGTCGCCGAGGTGACCCGGGGCCGCAGGTCTTCAGCCGAGCCATTCGGCGGGCGCCGTTTCCGCCCCGATTCCGACCCCCGACTACTATCACAAAGTACTTGGGGGAAACGAGACCGGAATTGTGGCTCGCGGACTACCGCCTGGCCTGTCAACTGGGTGGAACGGACGACGACAACCTCATCATCTGTAACCTCCCCCTGTTCCTCTCCGACACTGCTCGCGCCTGGTTGGAGCACCTGCCTCCGGGGCAGATTTCCAACTGGGAGGATCTGGTCCAAGCTTTCGCCGGTAACTTCCAGGGCACGTACGTGCGCCCCGGGAATTCCTGGGACCTCCGAAGCTGCCGGCAACAGCCGGGAGAGTCTCTTCGGGACTACATCCGGCGATTCTCGAAGCAACGCACCGAGCTGCCCAACATCACCGACTCCGATGTCATCGGCGCGTTCCTTGCCGGCACCACCTGCCGTGACCTGGTGAGCAAGTTGGGTCGCAAGACCCCCACCAGGGCGAGCGAGCTGATGGACATCGCCACCAAGTTCGCCTCCGGCCAGGAGGCGGTAGAGGCCATCTTCCGAAAGGACAAGCAGCCCCAGGGCGCCCGTTGGAAGATGCTCCCGAGGCGTCTAATCCGCGCGGCGCCAAGAAGAAAGGCAGGAGGAAGTCGCAAGCGAAACGCGACGCTCCCGACGCAGACCTTGTCGCCGCCGCCGAACATAAGAACCCTCGGAAGCCCCCCGGAGGTGCTAACCTCTTCGACAAGGCACTCAAGGAGACGTGCCCCTACCATCAGGGGCCCGTCAAGCACACCCTCGAAGAGTGCGTCATGCTTCGGCGCCACTTCCACAGGGCCGGGCCACCTGCAGAGGGTGGCAGGGCCCACGACAACGACAAAAGGGAAGATCGCCAAGCAGGAGAGTTCCCCGAGGTCCGCGACTGCTTCATGATCTACGGAGGGCATGCGGCGAATGCCTCAGCTCGGCATCGTAAGCAAGAGCGTCGGGAGGTCTGCTCGGTGAAGGTGGCGGCACCAGTCTACCTAGACTGGTCCGACGAGCCCATCACCCTCGACCGGGACGACCACCCCGACCACGTGCCGAGCCCGGGGAAGTACCCGCTCGTCGTCGACCCCGTCATCGGCGACGTTAGGCTCACCAAGGTCCTGATGGATGGGGGCAGCTACCTCAATATCATCTACGCCGAGACCCTCAGGCTCCTGCGCGTCGATCTGTCATCCGTCCGAGCAGGCGCTGCGCCCTTCCACGGGATCATTCCTGGGAAGCGCGTCCAGCCCCTCGGACAGCTCGACCTTCCTGTCTGCTTCGGAACACCCTCCAACTTCCGAAGGGAAACTTTGATGTTCGAGGTGGTCGGGTTCCGAGGAACTTACCACGCGGTGTTGGGAAGGCCATGCTACGCGAAGTTCATGGCCATCCCCAACTACACCTACCTGAAGCTCAAGATGCCGGGCCCCAACGGGGTCATCACCGTCGGCCCCACGTACAAACACGCGTTCGAATGCGATGTGGAGTGCATGGAGTACGCTGAGGCCCTCGCCGAGTCCGAGGCCCTCATCGCCGACCTGGAAAGCCTCTCCCGAGAGGTGCCGGACGTGAAGCGACATGCCGGCAACTTCGAGCCGGCGGAGACGGTTAAGGCCGTCCCTCTCGACCCCAGTGGTGACACCTCCAAGCAGATCCGGATCGGTTCCGGGCTCGACCCCAAATAGGAAGCAGTGCTCGTCGACTTTCTCCGCGCAAACGCCGACGTCTTTGCGTGGAGTCCCTCGGACATGCCCGGCATACCGAGGGATGTCGCCGAGCACTCGCTGGATATTCGGGCCGGAGCCCGACCGGTCAGACAGCCTCTGCGCCGATTCGACGAGGAAAGGCGCAGGGTGATAGGCGAGGAGATCCACAAGCTGATGGCAGCAGGGTTCATCAAAGAGGTATTCCATCCCGAATGGCTTGCCAACCCTGTACTTGTGAGGAAGAAAGGGGGGAAATGGCGGATGTGTGTAGACTACACTGGCCTCAACAAAGCATGTCCGAAGGTCCCCTACCCTCTACCTCGCATCGATCAAATCGTGGACTCCACTGCAGGGTGCGAAACTCTGTCTTTCCTCGATGCCTACTCAGGGTATCATCAAATCAAGATGAAAGAATCCGACCAGCTCGCGACTTCTTTCATCACGCCCTTCGGCATGTACTGTTATGTCACCATGCCGTTCGGGTTGAGGAACGCGGGTGCAACCTACCAGCGGTGCATGAACCATGTGTTCGGCGAGCACATTGGTCGCACGGTCGAGGCCTACGTCGATGACATCGTAGTCAAGACAAGGAAAGCCTCCGACCTTCTCTCCGACCTTGAAGTGACATTCCGGTGTCTCGAGGCGAAGGGCGTCAAGCTCAATCCCGAGAAGTGCGTCTTCGGGGTGCCCCGAGGCATGCTCCTGGGATTCATCGTCTCCGAGCGGGGCATCGAAGCCAACCCGGAGAAAATCGCTGCCATCATCGGCATGGGGCCCATCAAGGACTTAAAAGGCGTACAGAGGGTCATGGGATGTCTCGCGGCTTTGAGCCGTTTCATCTCGCGCCTCGGCGAAAGAGGCCTGCCCCTGTACCATCTCTTAAGGAAGGCCGAATGCTTCACTTGGACACCCGAGGCCGAGGAAGCTCTCGGGAACCTGAAGGCGCTCCTCACCCAGGCGCCCATCTTGGTACCCCCGGCTGATGGAGAAGCCCTCTTGGTCTACGTCGCCGCTACCACTCAGGTGGTTAGCGCCGCGATCGTGGTCGAAAGGCAAGAAGAGGGGCATGCATTGCCCATTCAGAGGCCGGTTTACTTCATCAGCGAGGTGCTGTCCGAAACCAAGATCCGCTACCCACAAGTTCAGAAGTTGCTGTATGCAGTGATCCTGACAAGGCGAAAGTTGTGGCATTACTTCGAGTCTCATCCGGTAACTGTGGTGTCATCCTTCCCCCTGGGGGAGATCATCCAGTGCCGAGAGGCCTCGGGACGAATCGCGAAGTGGGCGGTGGAAATTATGGGCGAGACAATCTCATTCGCCCCTCGGAAGGCCATCAAGTCCTAGGTACTGGTGGACTTCGTAGCCGAATGGGTCGACACACAGTTGCCGACGGCTCCGATCCAACCGGAGCTCTGGACCATGTTTTTCGACGGGTCGCTAATGAAGACGGGAGCCGGCGCGGGCCTGCTCTTCGTCTCGCCCCTCGGGAAACACCTGCGCTACGTGCTGCGCCTTCATTTCCCGGCGTCCAACAATGTGGCTGAGTACGAAGCTCTGATCAACGGATTGCGGATCGCCATCGAGCTAGGGGTCCGACGCCTCGACGCTCGCGGCGACTCGCAACTCGTCATCGACCAGGTCATGAAAAACTCCCACTGCCGCGACCCGAAGATGGAGGCCTATTGTGATGAGGTTCGACGCCTAGAAGACAAGTTCTACGGGCTCGAGCTTAACCACATCGCCCGGCGCTACAACGAGACTGCGGACGAGCTGGCAAAGATAGCCTCGGGGCGAACGACGATCCCCCCGGACGTCTTCTCCCGGGATCTGCACCAACCCTCCGTCAAGATCGGCGACACGTCCGAGGTGACCTCGGCCCAGCCCGAGCCATCCTCGGCTCAGCCCGAGGAGCCCTCGGCCCCCGAGGGCGAAGCACTGCGCGTCGAGGAGGAGCGGAGCGGGGTCACGCCAGATCAAGATTGGCAGACCCCGTACCTGCAATATCTCCGCCAAGGAGAACTGCCCCTCGACCGAGTCGAGGCTCGACGGGTAGCGCGACGCGCCAAGTCGTTCGTCTTGCTGGGCGATGAGAAGGAGCTCTACCACCGTAGTCCCTCGGGCATCCTCCAGCGATGCATCTCCATCGCCGAAGGTCAGGAACTCCTGCAGGAAATACACTCGGGGGCTTGCGGCCATCATGCAGCACCTCGAACCCTCGTCGAGAACGCTTTCCGCCAAGGCTTCTACTGGCCGACAGCGGTGGCTAACGCCACTAGAATTGTCCGCGCCTGCGAAGGGTGCCAATTCTATGCGAAGCAGACCCACCTGCCCGCTCAGGCTCTGCAGACGATACCCATCACCTAGCCCTTCGCTGTGTGGGGCCTGGACCTCGTTGGCCCTCTGCAGAAGGCACCCGGGGGCTACACGCACCTGCTGGTCGCCGTCGACAAATTCTCCAAGTGGATCGAGGTCCGACCCCTGAACAGCATCAGGTCCGAGCAGGCGGTGGCGTTCTTCACCAACATCATCCATCGCTTCGGGGTCCCGAACTCCATCATCACCGACAATGGCACCCAGTTCACCGGCAAAAAATTCTTGGATTTTTGCAAGGATCACAACATCCGGGTGGACTGGGCCGCCGTAGCTCATCCCATGTCGAATGGGCAAGTAGAGCGCGCCAATGGCATGATCCTACAAGGGCTCAAGCCTCGGATTTACAACAACCTCAACAAGTTCGGCAAGCGGTGGATGAAGGAACTCCCCTCGGTGGTCTCGAGCCTGAGGACGACGCCGAGCCGAGCCACGGGTTTCACGCCGTTCTTCCTGGTCTACGGGGCCGAGGCCGTCTTGCCCACGGACCTGGAATACGGCTCCCCGAGGACGAGGGCCTACGACGACGAAAGCAACCAAGCTAGCCGAGAAGACTCGCTGGACCAGCTGGACGAGGCTCGAGACAGGGCCTTACTACACTCGGCGCGATATCAGCAGTCCCTGCGACGCTACCACGCCCGAGGGGTCCGACCCTGAGACCTCCAGGTGGGTGACCTGGTGCTTCGGCTGCGGCAAGACGCCCGAGGGAGGCACAAGCTCACGCCCCCCTGGGAGGGGCCATTCGTCATCGCCAAAGTTCTGAAGCCGGGAACGTACAAGCTGGCCAACAGTCAAGGCGAGGTCTACGGCAACGCTTGGAACATCCAACAGCTACGTCGCTTCTACCCTTAAGATGTTTCCAAGTTGTTCATATACCTCGCACCCACGCAAAGTTTAGTCAACAAGGAAGGGTCGGCCTCGCCTCGGCAAGGCCCGACCCTCCCTCGGGGGCTAAAAGGGGGGAAACCCCCTCTGCGTCAAAATTTTCCTCGAACAGAAAATCTCTTTTACCAGAATATCTTTCGTGCTTTCTGACTACTTCGAAAAGTGGGTCCCGGAAACGACGGGGTACGCGTAAGCAGTCAAGGCTGACCGAGCCGAGGGACTCCTACGCCTCCGGGATACGGATACCTCACTCATCACCTTCTGCGATAAGTAACTCGCGTTCGGATAAGGTGAATCCGCGGATCGAACAAGTCTTTACGTTCGGAAGCCCTTCTGTCGAAGCGATTCTTCGAGCCTTCTCGACCGAGTCGGTGACAGGGCCTCATGGGCGGGTGAAAGTACGCGTAAGCGGCGAGGCCGACCGAGCCGAGGGACTCCCACGCCTCCGGGATACGGATACCTCACTCATCACCTTCCGCGAGAAGCAACTCTCGCTCGCACTAACGTCCCTGTTACCGACAAAAAGTCCAGATACTCGAAACAAGAGGAAAAAAGACGCAGCTTAACACACGACAAGGGCTCGGGTCACGCTGGAAGGGAGCGGCGACACCCTCGGCATCAACGGCACCTTCGGCGAGGCCCGACCTAGCCTCGGACGGCGACGCGGTCCGAGGGCCTCCGCTCCGAAGGACGACGTCATCATCACGCCCGAGCGGTCGCTGTCAGGGACTTCTCCGGATCCGGCCCGAGCGGGCGGCTCGGCCGGCCACCTCCGGGGCCTCGGCCGACCACCTTCCGAGGGCGCCAGCCCGGTCCGAAGCCTCGGTTGATCAACTCCGACGTCGATCCTGCCAACGAACAACTCGGCTAGGCTCCGGCCAAACAGGTTTTATTTCCGAGCCAACTCCGCCTCTGCTCATGCTGATATCGCTACCCCCGGCCTCGGCTCGTCGAAGAGCGGCCGAGGGGTCTCTTTAACTAAGCTAGAGGAGCCTCGGACAACAGGGTCGACCGAGCCGAGGGACTCCTACGCCTCCGGGATACGGATACCTCACTCGTCACCTTGACACGGGGCGACTCATGCTTGGTGAAGCGGTTCGGACAATCAGCAGACGAGTCTTAGTGCTCGAAAATGAGGAAAAAACACGGCTCCGTGCCAAAGTTACATACATGTTCAGGCCCCGAAAGCCGAAATGAACAAAAAACCCGGCACTCGAAGTGCCATTACAAATGGAACTCTGGATCCCCCTCCGCAGGTACGAACAACCCCACTCTATGGGGGTGGGCCTGCGGGGCAGCAGAAGGCCGACGAACGGCATGTCGTCGCCTGCCCCGGCAGCGACGACGATGAAGACTTCTGCCCCGGGGGGCCGAACAGCAGCAATGATGGCCTCAGGGCGGATGCTGCTGCTAGGAGGCCCCCGCCCTTGCCCAAACTCGAGAGGCAAGGACGGGCAGAAAGCCGTAGAGTTGGAGGTCGGTCCATGGCCAAACTTGGCTGTCGCGCCGGCGGAAGAACCTCTTCCAGCTGCCGTGGCGGGAGGCGGCACCGGGAGCGGCTCCGAAACCGCTCGGCTCAGAGAGCCGGGCACGGTGCAGCTGTTGGCACCACGGACGACTCTCGCCCTTCCCCCTGATCACTAAGGGAAGGAGCGGGCCACCGCCCGCGCAGGAGCCAGCCCCAACTCGGCACACGCCCCTCCTCAGCCCTGGTGATGAAAATCCTTGAGGCTGAGGAAGGGGCAGAGGCCGCAGCCCGGCTCGCTTTCCCCCACCATCAAACTGGAGGTCACCATCTTGGGTGACCGCCGGTGGAGGGGTGCAGCCGGGCTGCATGATGAAAATCCTTGAAGCCGAACGATGGCTGAAAGGTACCAACTCCCACGGAGTTGCGTTCCTCCAACGATGGGGCGAAAAGACGGCGGTTTCCCCCATCTGGGGGCTTGAAAGGTGGAAAGACACAATGCATAAGGGAGGAAGAAGACATGGTCGCCTTACGAAGGGGGTCGCCCTCCTTTTAAAGGCAACTCCCCCTGCTTGCGCCCCTAACCGTCGCGGGCTGAGTCTTCTCCAACACGCCTCCAAAGCCCTCCCCCGCGGCGCGGGGGCTGGGACCCACGAGTCATGGAGACCGGCTCCGAGCAGAAGAAGCCAAACCGCCGCGCACGGCGCGCGCAACCACCCAGCGGTTACAAGTAACCCTCCACTTTTGCCCAGACCAGCGGGCGAAAGGGGCGGGCAGCCACGCGGGCGGCATGCAACCGCGCCAAGTGGACGCGCCTCTCCGACTCCTGACAGGCCAGCACGGAGGCCCAAGCCCACGCGTCGCGCAACTGGCGCGCCGGATGCTGCATGCAAGCCGCTGTGCCACTTGCGCCACCACCGCACCTCCTCGATTGCGGAACCGATACCGCGATTCGAGGCGACCCAGCACGCGACCCAGCAGCGCCAGCCTGACGCAGCGGTCAAACGCGGTCAAAAGTGGGCCGGCAATAATGACGGTGGCAGGCGCGCGAGAGCAGCGGTCGCGCCATCGGCCAAGCTCATGTCCCATCCGGAGGCAGCGAGAGAACCCCCTCTCACGGTGTGAAGACGACGTGCCCGTGACCCGTTCCTCGAACGGCTCGCGCACGCGCAACGGCAGCCTCGCCGACTACTCGCCCCGGCGCATTAACTCCGCGGCTGGACAGGCGACGTTTCTGGCAGGAGTAGCTGGCGACGTTTTGCCTTCACCAAAACGACCACACCAAAAAAAAGGTACGACACGTCGTTCAAATTCGTATCCTTTTTTCCTTTTTTCTCTTTCTCTATCTCTTGCAACAGGGACCGGGAAAGGGGACACCCCCAAAGGGATCCTTCCCTGTGAAGGAACTAGGCTCCGAGCCTCCTTACTGATCAGGGGTTCGAAGGCTGGCCCCCCCGAAGGGTTCAACAGCCGCCTCAGATCGCGTGGGCCCGACACCCACTACTGGTCAGGGGTTCGAAGGTCGGCCCCCCGAAAGGTTCCACGACCGCCTCAGGCTACTCGGGCTCCGCGCCCATTACTGATCAGGGGTTCGAAGGCTGGCCCTCCGAAGGGTTCACAGTCGCCTCAGACACCGAGCGAGGGATGACCAGGGGTACGTTCGATACATAACCAAGGCTCGGGCTGCGCTCCCGAGGTACCCTAGGACATTTCCGAGACCAGCGGGAACGATCCTGTAACGGAATCCCATCGGAGGGAGGCAACGAGCCCTCGGACCCCGTCGCCAGGGGACCGGGTCCGGCAGATCACCCGCAGGTACTTTTGGGCGTGCCTCCGGGCCCCTAGCCGACCCCCAACGAACGGGGCACGGACGTCCACTCGGATTACCCGATTGCAGCTCACCGGAGACACCATGTTCGGTGCCCATCGAGGGTAACATGGCGCTCTCCCCCCCTCCTCCTTGCGGAAAGGCGACGTAGGGGCGTATGTAAAAAAGCCGAGTCTGTCCCTGATCGTCCTCTCGCCCTGTGCGGAGGCTCGGGGGCTGCTCTCGCAAACCCGGCTCCGGCCGAACCGTTGACAGCGTCAACATACCAGCCCGAGAACTTGGGCCCCGACAGTGCACCCAGGCTACAGCCTGTTCGCATGAGGGAACCGCCAGACCAGCCGAAGCATTACGCAAGGCATTAAGACCTCGAAGGAGTGAAACCACTCCTCCGAGGCCTCGGGGGCTACACCCGGCGGGTGCGCTCGCGCGCACCCACCGGAACAAAGTGCAACCGAGAAAGGCTGGTCCCCTTGCAAAAAAGTGCGACGAAAGCCTCCAAGCGAGTGCTAACACTCCCTTCGAGGCTCGGGGGCTACTGTCGGGGACCATAATTAGGGGTACCCTCAAGACGCCTAATTCTCAGCTGGTAACCCCCATCAGCATAAAGCTGCAGAGGCCTGATGGGTTTGATTAAGTCAGGGATCAGTCCAAACGAGTGACTCGATCACGCCTCGCCCGAGCCTAGCCTCGGGCAAGGGCAGCCGACCCTGAGGTGTTTCCGTCTCGCCCGAGGCCCCCTTTTTACGGCAGACGCACCTCCGGCTCGCCCGAGGCCTTGCCTTCGTTGAGAAGCAACCCTGACTAAATCATCGCGCCAACCGACCGAGTCACTGGGGCATTTAACGCAAAGAGTGAGACCGACGGGCGACCAGGCTTTGCCAGAGGTGCCATAGGAGGCTCCGCCCGACCCAGGGCTCGGACTCGGGCTAAGGCCCCGGAAGACGGCGAACTCCGCTCCGCCCGACCCAGGGCTCGGACTCGGGCTAAGGCCCCGGAAGACGGCGAACTCCGCTCCGCCTGACCCAGGGCTCGGACTCGGGCTAAGACCCCGGAAGACGACGAACTCCGCTTCGCCCGACCCAGGGCTCGGACTCCGCCCAAGCCTCTGCCGAACGACCTCCGCCTCGCCCGACCCAGGAGCTCGGGCTCGGCCTCGGCCATGCAGGACAGACTCGACCTCGACTTCGGAGGAGCCTCCACGTCGCCCGACCTAGGACGCAAGTCCGCCACGTCAACAGGAAGCGTCATCATCACCCTGCCCTGAGCCGACTTGGGTCGCAGAGAACAAGACCGGTGTCCCATCTGGCCAGCTCCGCCAGATAGGCAATGATGGCGCCCCACTAGACCATGACGACGGCGACTCTCGGCTCCCTTACGGAAGCAGGGAGACGTCAGCAAGAGCACAGCTGTTCCAACAGCTGTCCCTCCATCAGGCTCCGTTACTCCTCCGACAGCCACGACGCCACACCGACTGGGTGCCAAGATCTCTCCGGCTGCCACCTTGGCATGTACTTAGGGCACTAGCTCCCCCCCCCGCTAGACACGTAGCACCTTGCTACACCCCCATTTTGTACACCTGGATCCTCTCCTTACGCCTATAAAAGGAAGGACCAGGGCCTTCTTAGAGAGGGTTGGCCTCGCGGGAACGAGGGCAGGGGCAGGCGCTCTCTTGGGGCCGCTCGCTCCCCTCACCTGCGCGGACGCTTGTAACCCCCTACTGCAAGCGCACCCGACCTTGGCACGGGACGAACACGAAAGGCCGCGGGATCTCCATCTCCCTCGTCACGACCCGGCTCCGGCCACCGACCTCGCTCTTCCCCCCTTCGCGCTCGCCCACGCGCTCGACCCATCTGGGCTGGGGCACGCGGCACACTCACTCGTCGGCTCGGGGACCCCCCGGTCTCGAAACGCCGACACATTCGTTTGTGATTCTAAGTGATTCGAGCTCCGTTTTAGTGAGAACTTTGAGATAGTCATTCGAGCTCGATTCTTGGCCGTGTGTGTGCGCATTTCGCTGTGGATTTGTGTGTGTTGCTTCCCTCCCTTACTCTGTGCTTCTTTATGATCATATTCTTGTAAGGGCAAGAGACTCCAATTTGTGGAGATTCCTTGCAAACGGGATAAAGAAAAGAAAACAAAACACCATGGTATTCAAGTGGGTCTTTGGACCGCTTGAGAGGGGTTGATTGCAACCCTCGTCCGTTGGGACGCCACAACGTGGAGTAGGCAAGCGTTGGTCTTGGCCGAACCACGGGATAAACCACTGTGCCATCTCTGTGATTGATCTTCTGTGGTTATTGTGTTTTGTTGGGACTCCTCTCTAGCCACTTGGCATTATCTGTGCTAACACTTAACCAAGTTTTGTGGCTTAAAGTTTGAAGTTTTACAGGATCACCTATTCACCCCCCCTCTAGGTGCTCTCAATATTGTGATTGAAAGTCGCCTAGAGGGGGGGTGAATAGGGCGAAACTGAAAATCTCAAAAATAATCACAACTACAAGCCGAGTTAGCGTTAGAAATATAATAGAGTCCGCGAGAGAGGGCGCAAAACAAATCGCAAGCGAATAATAAAGTGAGACACGCGGATTTGTTTTACCGAGGTTTGGTTCTCTCAAACCTACTCCCCGTTGAGGAGGCCACAAAGGCCGGGTCTCTTTCAACCCTTCCCTCTCTCAAACGGTCCCTCGGACCGAGTGAGCTTCTCTTTCTCAAATCACTTGGGAATCAAACTTCCCGCAAGGACCACCACACAATTGGTGTCTCTTGCCTAAATTACAAGTGAGTGTTTGATCACAAGAAAGAACGCCAAAGAAAAAGAAGCGATCCAAGCGCAAGAGCTCAAATGAACACTACAAATCACTCTCTCTAGTCACTAGGGCTTTGTATGGAGTTGGGAGAGGATTTGATCTCTTTTGGGTTGCTTTGCAATGAATGCTAGCTCTTGTATAGTGGTTGGAAGTTGGAAAACTTGGATGCAATGAATGGTGGGGTGGTTGGGGTATTTATAGCCCCAACCACCAAACTTGACCGTTGGTGGAGGCTGTCTGTCGATGGTGCACCGGACAGTCCGGTGCACACCGGACATGTCCGGTGCCCCCGCCACGTCATCAATGCCGTTGGATTCTGACCGTTGGAGCTTCTGACTTCTGGGCCCGCCTGGGTGTCCGGTGCACACCGGACAACCACTGTTCAGTGTCCGGTGCGCCGGTATGGGCGCGCCTGACGACTGCGCGCGCAGAGCGCGCATTAAATGCGCCGCAGGTAGCCGTTGGCGCCGAAATAGCCGTTGCTCCGCTGGTACACCGGACAGTCCGGTGAATTATAGCGGAGCGGCTGCCGCGCGAACCCGAGGCTGGCGAGTTGCGGAGGCCGCGCTTCCTTGGAGCACCGGACACTGTCCGGTGTACACCGGATAGTCCGGTGAATTATAGCGAAGCGGCTTGAGAAATTCCCGAAGGTGGCGAGTTCAAATTGGAGTCCTCTGGGCGCACCGGACACTGTCCGGTGTACACCGGACAGTCTGGTGCCTCCAGACCAGAGGTGCCTTCGGTTGCCTCTTTGCTCCTTTGCTGAATCCAAAACTTGATCTTTTTATTGGCTGAGTGTGAACCTTTTGCACCTGTATAACTTATACACTAGAGCAAACTAGTTAGTCCAATATTTGTGTTGGGCAATTTCAACCACCAAAATTATTTGGGGACTAGGTGTAAGCCTAATTCCCTTTCAATCTCCCCCTTTTTGGTGATTGATGCCAACACAAACCAAAGCAAATATAGAAGTGCATAATTGAACTAGTTTGCATAATGTAAGTGCAAAGGTTGCTTGGAATTGAGCCAATATAAATACTTACATGATGCGCATGGATTGTTTTCTTTGTTTTTGACATATTGGACCAAATTCACACCACAAGTTTTGTTTTTGCAAACTCTTTTGTAAATTCTTTTCAAAGTCCTTTTGCAAGGTAGTCAAAGGTAAGTGAATAAGATTTTGCAAAGCATTTTCAAGTTTTAAAATTTTCTTCCTTTGTTCCAAATGCTTTTCCTTTGACTAAACAAAACTCCCCCTCAAATAAAGTCTCCTCTTAGTGTTCAAGAGGGTTTTAAGACATTAATTTTGAAAATACTACTTGCTCCCCCTTTTAGAGCACAAAGAGCTACCAATTTTGAAATTTACCAATTGAAAATCATCAATTTATTTTAAAATTAGGGTGGTGGTATGGTCCTCTTGCTTTGGGCTCATACTTTCTCCCCCTTTGGCATGAATCGCCAAAAACGGATACTTTGAGTGAGATATAAGCCCTTAGAAGTACTTTCTCCTCCTTTGGTCATAAAATAAATGAGTGAAGATTATACCAACGTTGGAGAATGATGCGGAGCGACGGCGAAGGATGAGTAGTAGAGCGGAGTGGAAGCCTTTGTCTTCGCCGAAGACTCCAATTCCCTTTCAATATACTTATGACTTGGTTTGGAATACACTTGAAAACACATTAGTCATAGTATATAAAAGAGACATGATCAAAGGTATTCTTATGAGCTATGTGTGCAAGTTTAGCAAAAGAAATTTCTAGAATCAAGAATATTAAGCTCATGCCTAAGTCTGGTAAAAGATTGTTCATCAAGTGGCTTGGTAAAGATATCGGCTAATTGATCTTTAGTGTTAATGTATGAAATCTCGATATCCCCCTTTTGTTGGTGATCCCGAAGAAAATGATACCGAATGGCTATGTGTTTAGTGCGGCTATGCTCAACGGGATTATCCGCCATGCGGATTGCACTCTCATTATCACATAGAAAGGGAACTTTGGTTAGTTTGTAACCGTAGTCCCGCAGGGTTTGCCTCATCCAAAGCAATTGCGCGCAACAATGGCCTGCGGCAATATACTCGGCTTCGGCGGTAGAAAGAGCGACCGAATTTTGCTTCTTTGAAGCCCATGACACCAAGGATCTTCCCAAGAACTGGCAAGTCCCCGATGTGCTCTTCCTATTAATCTTACACCCCGCCCAATCGGCATCCGAATAACCAATCAAATCAAATGTGGATCCCTGAGGGTACCAAAGCCCAAACTTAGGAGTATAAGCCAAATATCTCAAGATTCGTTTTACGGCCGTAAGGTGGGATTCCTTAGGGTCGGCTTGGAATCTTGCACACATGCATACGGAAAGCATAATGTCCGGTCGAGATGCACATAAATAAAGCAATGAACCAATCATCGACCGGTATACCTTTTGATCCACGGACTTACCTCCCGTGTCGAGGTCGAGATGCCCATTTGTTCCCATGGGAGTCTTGATGGGCTTGGCATCCTTCATTCCAAACTTGCTTAGAATGTCTTGAGTATACTTCGTTTGGCTAATGAAAGTGCCCTCTTGGAGTTGCTTGACTTGAAATCCTAAGAAATATTTCAACTCCCCCATCATCGACATCTCGAATTTCTTTGTCATGATCCTACTAAATTCTTCACATGTAGATTCGTTAGTAGACCCAAATATAATATCATCAACATAAATTTGGCATACGAACAAATCATTGTCAAGAGTTTTAGTGAATAAAGTAGGATCGGCCTTGCCGACTTTGAAGCCATTTGCAATAAGGAAATCTCTAAGACATTCATACCATGCTCTTGGGGCTTGCTTGAGCCCATAAAGCGCCTTAGAGAGCCTATAAACATGGTTAGGGTACTCACTGTCTTCAAAGCCGGGAGGTTGCTCAACATAGACCTCCTCCTTGATTGGTCCGTTGAGGAAGGCACTCTTCACGTCCATTTGATAAAGCTTGAAGCCATGGTAAGTAGCATAGGCCAATAATATGCGAATTGACTCAAGCCTAGCTACGGGTGCATAGGTTTCACCAAAATCCAAACCTTCGACTTGTGAATACCCCTTGGCCACGAGTCGAGCTTTGTTCCTTGTCACCACACCATGCTCATCTTGCTTGTTGCGGAAGACCCACTTGGTTCCTACAACATTTTGATTAGGACGTGGAACTAAATGCCATACCTCATTCCTTGTGAAATTGTTGAGCTCCTCTTGCATCGCCATCACCCAATCCGAATCTTGAAGTGCTTCCTCTACCCTGTGTGGCTCAATAGAGGAAACAAAAGAATAATGTTCACAAAAATGTGCAACACGAGATCGAGTAGTTACCCCCTTATGAATGTCGCCGAGGATGGTGTCGACGGGGCGATCTCGTTGTATTGCTTGGTGGACTCTTGGGTGTGGCGGCCTTGGTTGTTCATCCTCCTTGTCTTCATCATTTGCATCTCCCCCTTGATCGTTGCCGTCATTTTGAGGTGGCTCATCTTCTTGATCTTCTTGTTCAACATCTTGAGCCTCATCCTCAATTTGAGTTGGTGGAGATGCTTGCATGGAGGAGGATGGTTGATCTTGTGCATGTGGAGGCTCTTCAGATTCCTTAGGACACACATCCCCAATGGACATGTTCCTTAGCGCTATGCATGGAGCCTGTTCTTCACCTATCTCATCAAGATCAACTTGCTCTACTTGAGAGCCGTTAGTCTCATCAAACACAACGTCACAAGAAACTTCAACAAGTCCTGAGGACTTGTTAAAGACTCTATATGCCCTTGTGTTTGAGTCATATCCTAGTAAAAAGCCTTCTACAGTTTTAAGAGCAAATTTAGATTTTCTACCTCTTTTAACAAGTATAAAACATTTGCTACCAAAAACTCTAAAATATGAAATATTTGGCTTTTTACCGGTTAGGAGTTCATAGGATGTCTTCTTGAGGATTCGGTGAAGATATAACCGGTTGATGGCGTAGCAAGCGGTGTTGACCGCTTCGGCCCAAAACCGATCCGGTGTTTTGTACTCATCAAGCATGGTTCTTGCCATGTCCAATAGAGTTCGATTCTTCCTCTCCACTACACCATTTTGTTGTGGAGTGTAGGGAGAAGAGAACTCATGCTTGATGCCCTCCTCCTCAAGGAAACCTTCAATTTGAGAGTTCTTGAACTCCGTCCCATTGTCGCTTCTAATTTTCTTGATCCTTAAGCCGAACTCATTTTGAGCTCGTCTCAAGAATCCCTTTAAGGTCTCTTGGGTATGAGATTTGTCCTGCAAAAAGAACACCCAAGTGAAGCGGGAATAATCATCCACAATAACTAGACAGTACTTACTCCCACCGATGCTTATGTAAGCGATCGGGCCGAATAGGTCCATGTGTAGGAGCTCCAGTGGCCTGTCACTAGTCATGATGTTCTTGTGTGGATGATGAGTGCCAACTTGCTTCCCGGCTTGGCATGCGCTACAAATCCTGTCTTTCTCAAAATGAACATTGGTTAGTCCTAAAATGTGTTCTCCCTTTAGAAGCTTGTGAAGATTCTTCATTCCAACATGGGCTAGTCGGCGGTGCCAGAGCCAACCCAAGTTAGTCTTAGCAACCAAGCAAGTGTCGAGTTCAGCTCTATCAAAATCTACCAAGTATAGCTGACCCTCTAACACTCCCTTAAATGCTATTGAATCATCACTTCTTCTAAAGATAGTAACACCTATATCAGTAAATAGACAGTTGTAGCCCATTTGACATAATTGAGATACGGAAAGCAAATTGTAATCTAAAGAATCTACAAGAAAAACATTGGAAATAGTATGGTCAGGTGATATACCAATTTTACCCAATCCTTTGACCAAACCTTGATTTCCATCCCCGAATGTGATAGCTCGTTGGGGATCTTGGTTTTTCTCATATGAGGAGAACATCTTTTTCTCCCCTGTCATGTGGTTTGTGCACCCGCTGTCGAGTATCCAACTTGAGCCCCCGGATGCATAAACCTACAAAACAATTTTAGTTCTTGACTTTAGGTACCCAAACGGTTTTGGGTCCTTTAGCATTAGAAACAAGAACTTTGGGTACCCAAACACAAGTCTTGGAGCCCTTGTGTTTGCCCCCAACAATTTTGGCAACTACCTTGCCGGATTTGTTAGTTAAAACATATGATGCATCAAAAGTTTTGAATGAAATGGCATGATCATTTGATGCATTAGGAGTTTTCTTTCTAGGCAACTTGGCACGGGTTGGTTGCCTAGAGCTAGATGTCTCACCCTTATACATAAAAGCATGGTTAGGGCCGAAGTGAGACTTCCTAGAATGAGTTCTCCTAATTTTGCTCTCAGGATAGCCGGCAGGGTACAAAATGTAACCCTCGTTATCCTGAGGCATGGGAGCCTTGCCCTTAACAAAGTTAGATAAATTCTTTGGAGGGGCATTAAGTTTGACATTGTCTCCCCTTTGGAAGCCAATGCCATCCTTGATGCCCGGGCGTCTCCCATTATAGAGCATACTTCTAGCAAATTTAAACTTTTCATTTTCTAAGTTATGCTCCGCAATTTTAGCGTCTAATAATGCTATATGATCATTTTGTTGTTTAATTAAAGCCATGTGATCATGAATAGCATTGATATCAACATCTCTACATCTATTGCAAATAGAAACACGCTCAACATTAGATGTAGAGGGTTTGCAAGATTTTAGTTCTACAACCTTAGCATGTAACATATCATTCTTAGTTCTAAGGTCGAAAATAATAGTATTGCAAACATCAAAATTTTTAGCCTTAGCAATCAAATTTTCATTTTCTACTCTAAGGCTAGCAAGACACTCATTCAATTCCTTAATCTTAGCAAGCAAATCATCATTATCATTTCTAAGATTTGGAATTGAATCAATACAAACATGAGAATCAACCTTAGCAATTAATCTAGCATTTTCATTTCTAAGGTTGTTAATGGTCTCATGGCAAGTGCTTAGCTCACTAGTCAATTTTTCACATTTTTCTACCTCTAGAGCATAAGCGTTTTTAATCTTAACATGTTTTTGTTTTCTTTAATTAGAAAATCCTCTTGGGAATCCAAAAGGTCATCCTTTTCATGAATAGCACTAATCAATTCATTTAATTTTTCCTTTTGTTCCATGTTAAGATTGGCAAAAAGGATGCGCAAATTATCTTCCTCACCACTAGCATTATCATCACTAGAAGATTCATATTTAGTGGAGGAGTTAGATTTAACCTTCTTCCTTTTGCCGTCCTTTGCCATGAGGCACTTGTGGCCGACGTTGGGGAAGAGAAGCCCCTTGGTGACGACGATGTTGGCGGCGTCCTCGTCGGAGGAGGACTCGGTGGAGCTCTCGTCGGAGTCCCACTCCCGGCAAACATGGGCATCGCCGCCCTTCTTATTGTAGTACTTCTTCTTTTCTCTCTTCTTTCCCTTCTTATCGTCGCCCCTGTCACTGTCACTAGATATAGGACATTTTGCAATGAAATGACCGGGCTTACCACATTTGTAGCAAACCTTCTTGGAACGGGATTTGTAATCCTTCCCTTTCCGTTGCTTGAGGATTTGCCGAAAGCTTTTGATGATTAAGGCCATCTCCTCATTGTCGAGCTTGGAGGCGTCAATTGGTTGTCTACTTGGTGTAGACTCCTCCTTCTTCTCCTCCGTTGCCTTGAAGGCCACCGGTTGCGCCTCGGATGTGGAAGGTTCGTCAAGCTCGTTGATCTTCTTTGAGCCCTTAATCATGCATTCAAAGCTCACAAAATTCCCGATAACTTCCTCGGGGGTCATTAGTGGATATCTAGGATTACCACGAATCAATTGAACTTGAGTAGGGTTAAGGAAAATAAGAGCTCTTAAAATAACCTTAACCACCTCATGGTCGTCCCACTTTTTGCTCCCGAGGTTGCGCACTTGGTTCACCAAGGTTTTGAGCTGGTTGTACATATCTTGTGGCTCCTCCCCTTGGCGAAGACGAAAGCGACCGAGCTCCCCCTCGATCGTTTCCCGCTTGGTGATCTTGGTGAGTTCATCACCCTCGTGCGCCGTCTTGAGTAGGTCCCAAATCTCCTTTGCATTCTTCAACCCTTGCACTTTGTTGTATTCCTCCTTGCTTAGAGAGGCGAGGAGAATGGTTGTGGCTTGGGAGTTGAAGTGCTCGATTTGGGCCACTTCGTCCGTATCATAATCCTCATCCCCTATTGATGGTACCTGTGCTCCAAACTCAACAACATTCCATATACTTTTGTGGAGTGAGGTTAGATGAAATTTCATTAAATCACTCCACCTAGCATAATCTTCGCCATCAAAAGTTGGCGGTTTGCCTAATGGAACGGAAAGTAATGGAGTATGTCTAGATGTGCGAGAATAGTTCAAGGGGATCTTACTAAACTTCTTGCGCTCTTGGCGCTTAGAAGTTACGGACGCCGCGTCGGAGCCGGAGGTGGATGTCGATGAAGAATCGGTCTCGTAGTAGACCACCTTCTTCATCCTCTTCTTCTTGTCCCCACTCCGATGCGGCTTGTGAGAAGAAGATTTTTCCTTCTTCTCTTTGTGGTGAGAAGAGGAAGATCTTTTCTCCTTCCGTTTGGAGGAGTCCTTCTTCTTCTCCCTCCTCTTGGTGCGGGACTCTTCCGATGAAGTGCTCCCTTGGCTTGTAGTGGGCTTGTCGCCGGTCTCCATCTCCCTCTTGGTGTGATCTCCCGACATCACTTCGAGCGGTTAGGCTCTAATGAAGCACTGGGCTCTGATACCAATTGAAAGTCGCCTAGAGGGGGGGTGAATAGGGCGAAACTGAAAATCTCAAAAATAATCACAACTACAAGCCGAGTTAGCGTTAGAAATATAATAGAGTCCGCGAGAGAGGGCGCAAAACAAATCGCAAGCGAATAATAAAGTGAGACACGCGGATTTGTTTTACCGAGGTTCGGTTCTCTCAAACCTACTCCCCGTTGAGGAGGCCACAAAGGCCGGGTCTCTTTCAACCCTTCCCTCTCTCAAACGGTCCCTCGGACCGAGTGAGCTTCTCTTTCTCAAATCACTTGGGAATCAAACTTCCCGCAAGGACCACCACACAATTGGTGTCTCTTGCCTCAATTACAAGTGAGTGTTTGATCACAAGAAAGAACGCCAAAGAAAAAGAAGCGATCCAAGCGCAAGAGCTCAAATGAACACTACAAATCACTCTCTCTAGTCACTAGGGCTTTGTATGGAGTTGGGAGAGGATTTGATCTCTTTTGGGTTGCTTTGCAATGAATGCTAGCTCTTGTATAGTGGTTGGAAGTTGGAAAACTTGGATGCAATGAATGGTGGGGTGGTTGGGGTATTTATAGCCCCAACCACCAAACTTGACCGTTGGTGGAGGCTGTCTGTCGATGGTGCACCGGACAGTCCGGTGCACACCGGACATGTCCGGTGCCCCCGCTACGTCATCAATGCCGTTGGATTCTGACCGTTGGAGCTTCTGACTTCTGGGCCCGCCTGGGTGTCCGGTGCACACCGGACAACCACTGTTTAGTGTCCGGTGCGCCGGTATGGGCGCGCCTGACGACTGCGCGCGCAGAGCGCGCATTAAATGCGCCGCAGGTAGCCGTTGGCGCCGAAATAGCCGTTGCTCCGCTGGTACACCGGACAGTCCGGTGAATTATAGCGGAACGGCTGCCGCGCGAACCCGAGGCTGGCGAGTTGCGGAGGCCGCGCTTCCTTGGAGCACCGGACACTGTCCGGTGTACACCGGACAGTCCGGTGAATTATAGCGAAGCGGCTTGAGAAATTCCCGAAGGTGGCGAGTTCAAATTGGAGTCCTCTGGGCGCACCGGACACTGTCCGGTGTACACCGGACAGTCCGGTGCCTCCAGACCAGAGGTGCCTTCGGTTGCCTCTTTGCTCCTTTGCTGAATCCAAAACTTGATCTTTTTATTGGCTGAGTGTGAACCTTTTGCACCTGTATAACTTATACACTAGAGCAAACTAGTTAGTCCAATATTTGTGTTGGGCAATTTCAACCACCAAAATTATTTGGGGACTAGGTGTAAGCCTAATTCCCTTTAAGTGATGCACTGCCTTCCCTCGCCACGTGGTGCCCTTAGACCCGCCTACGTGGTGGGGTTAGGCGTCGTTCTTCGTGTGGCCTGGGGGTGTCGCACGGGTGCGACGTCTTCATGCTGTAGAAGGGGGTACCCCTGATTTAGGGTACCGACAGTGGCCCCCGGGCCAACCTCAGGGGAGGATCCAAACCTACAGGTGGGGCCAGAGTCTTATTGGTGGCTTTTCTGCCGCTCCTGTGCGCCTGTTGATGCAGTTGTTGCCGGCCCGCCTATGGCCATGCCGATTGCTATGCCTGTTCCCACGGTTGACCAGCTCATGACTTTCGCACTAATGTCACTGTTAAGCCATGCACGGGGTGCCTCGAGTCGTTGCGCTGGCTCTGAAAACTTATCTTTTCAGTCTGCTGCGATGGTTCCGAGGAGACGTGGCATTGGCACGAGTGGCGGTGCGATTTTTTCGCACCCGGCAACCGGTGCGCCGGTTGTATGACGTGTGGGCCAGGGTCCCCACGTTGGACCGCCAGTTGCAGCGAAGCTGAGGGGGCGCATAACCATGGGGCGGTCGTACGCTTCTTGCGTGGCGGTTTTCCTTCTCGACCGCTGGTTACGGCGAGGATGAGGGAGCGCTTAACCGCGGGGCGGTTGCATGTTCCTTGTGCAGCGGTTCGCCTTCCTGACCACTGGTTGCTCCGAAAATGAAGGGACCCATAACTGCGGGGCAGTTGCATACTCCTTGCGCGGTGGTTCGCCTTCTTCGTGCTTCGGGTCAGTCTGTATGACATGTGGGGCCTGGCCCCCGTGTCAAAGGATAGGAACCCTGGAGTAAGTCGGGGGAGACTTTTCCTGTGACGCTTCGGGGCGCAAGTGGGGAGATCTGCCTTTTTAAAAAGGGGTTGATCTCCCGGGCAGTAACCATGCCTATTCCTTACGCCCTTCCACCTTCTGGGGCTCCAGATGGAGTGCGCCGATGTCTTCTGGAGGGATCCACATTAGGGCCGTCCCCTCCGGTGATCTTACCGCCGGAGAGCCTGCGCTCGTGGTGTTGCCGGTGGTCTTGTCTTTTTCTTGTAGCTGTTAGAGGAGCGCAACCCCATGGGGGTTGGTGCTCTTCCGCCATTGATCAGCTTCAAGGATTTTCATCATGCAGCCCAGCTGCAATCCCCCGCCAGTGGTCATCCAGAAGGATGACCACTAGCCTTGTGGTGGGGAGAAGCATGCCGGGCTGCGGCCTCCCTCCTGCCCTCAGCTTCAAGGATGTTCATCATCCTCGCAGGGGCGGAAGGCGAGCCGAGCCGGGGTTCTACCTCCCGCACGGGCCGGCGAGCCGCTTCTTCCTCCAGCATCCGGGGGAGAAGGCACTCACCAGCCTTGCGGAGGAGGCGAACTTCGGCTACGTGGGGCCGGCCGGCTGCAAGCGCCGCCAGCTGCCGCGTGCCTAGCTTCCTGGCTCGGATGGCTCTGGCGCCGCCTCCGATGCTGCCTCCTGCCGTTTGGTCGAGGCGTGGCTGTCCGTCTACCGCACGGGCGACGGTCGCGCCGTGCGCGGGTCCGCCACATCCACGGCTTCTCCCGCGCCGGTGGCCGTACTGCAGGGCCGTACAAGACACCGTACGCTGCGGTAATGGTGGTGGCATTCTTGGATGGTCTTGTCCTCACTCCCGTCGGAGGACGGGAGCGAGGACCTCTAGGCGCGCGCTGGGGCAGCCGCTGTCCACCGGTGCGGAGGTGGCCGCTGTCGTCGGTGCTGAGGTGGTCGCTGCCGCTGGTGAGGCTGCCCATTGCAGAGGTGGTTGCCTCCGCTAGCAGGACCATCAGAGCCACCTGCCGTCGAGTCTCTGACTCTTTGGCTTTAATGGCCTCGTTGTCGCCCCCGTAGGAGGACGGGGGCGAGGACCTTTTCGCAGTGGCGCTCACCCTGAGATGGTTGCTGCTGCTGGCGAGCCGCTCAGAGCGGAGGTCGTTGTCGCTGCTGGTGCAGAGATGATCGCTGTCGCCGGTGATCCATCGATGCAGAGGTGGTCGCCGCCGCTGGGGAGGCTGCTCGGAGCCAGTTCCCTGCGCGACTCTTGCTGGTGCAGCGTAGTCCATTCCTGCAGAAATGGAGATGGGGTCCTGCTTGTAAGGGAATGTAATAACATATGTTTGCTTGAAAGCAGAATGTAATAACATATGTATCCAGGATTTTAGCCTAGGAAGCCAAGTTGTGTGTTCGGACCCCCTGGATGGTGGCTTCAGGTACTAAGACACCTGCCGCAGGGTGGTGGAGTATGCAGGCTCACGGTACGGGACCAGGCTAAGCGGCTACACGATTTTCGGACCCCCAGGAGACAAGTGCCCGTTCTTTAGAGCCAGACCTCTAGGTTGTTGGACGCACAGAACTATAGTTCCAAATACTAGGGCACCCATCACGGAGTGGTGGAGTGTGCAGGATTTTGGGTATGGAACCAGGCTAACCGGCCACACAGGCTCCAGACCACCCTATGGAACGGGCGCCCGTTCTTTAGAACCGCCCCCAGGCTTTTCCTTGTTTTTGTAAAGTAATAAGTATTGTTTATTAGGCAATATCTAACACTTATCTGTGTATCGTCTATTCCTGTTGTGTGAGATGTTACGTTGTTGACCCCCCTGGTACCTGGCCCCCCGCCTGGGATGCAGGCTTGATGTGTCGAGGTTGGATACCAGCGTGTTCTGAAAGAGTTGTCAATAATTCTCGGGAGGCAGCCTCGCCGAGACCTGGATCTGTACACAACTTTTAGCTAAGGAGCGTTAGTAATACACCCGCAGGACCCATCATCTGACACTAGCCATCCTTTGATATGTGCTCGGGACTTGCAAGGTCTAGTCTGGGGGAGCCAAGTTGTGCGTCCAGACTCCCTGGATGGTGGTTCTAGGTACTAGGGCACCCGCCACAGAGTGGCGGAGCATGCAGGCCCACAGTACGGGACCAGGCTGAGCGGCTACACGGCTCTGGGCCACTCTAGGAGACAAGTGTCTCTTCTCTGGCCCCGGACCCCAGGTTGTCGGACCCACTGGACTTATAGTTCCAAGTACTAGGGTACCTGTCACGGAGCGGTGGAGTGTGCAGGCTTTCGGGTACAGGACCAGGCTAAGCCACACAGGCTTCGGACCACCCCATGGAACAGGTTCCCATTCTTTAGAACCGGCCCCCAGGCTGTCGGGCCCTCTCGCTTTTGCAAGGAGGTCCTAAACTGCAAGCCTGGCTGCCCAATTCGGATGTCATTATATTTGATGGAACGAGAACTGCTTGGGTGGATTAGGTAAAATAACATCCAGAAGACTACAAGGTAAGACCATGGAGCAGTAGGATAACACTACCATAGAGGCGTATCTGAGAGGGTAGTTTTCCTTTATAACTTATCATGCATGTGTGCGGACCAACAGGCCAGGTTTATGGGGATAGGCCCCATCGGGTTGGGGTACACATATGCGCTGCCTAGTTACAAAAGGGAAACAACTCAACCCCTCAGGCATGCTTTATAGATAGAACTTACAGAGATGTTCCGGCATCAGGGGAGGCACTCGTTCAGTCGTAGCTAGACGGTTGCCCTTGGGTTGGAGTATTCCCGTTACCTTGAAGGGTCCTTCCCAGCTGGGGGAGTGTTGCGGAGCCCTATTTTGGTTTGGTACTTCCCGTAAGACTAGGTCCCGACACCCAGGTTTCCATCTGCATTTGACGAAGGAGCCCCATTCTTTGGTTGCGGTCGTTCCGGGATGAACCTGTCAGAAGTCTAGATCCATGGTGAATCCAGAAGGGTCAGAGGAAGGCAGCCTTCAGCTCCGCAGACCGGGGGGCACGGGGCCCCTCCGGAGGTCCGTCTAGTCGCCACCATCGGAGTGGGAGTCTCTAGTGAAGACGTCCTTCAGGTCCCCCTCGGTGACTGATAACCGAGGTCTCGCTCAGCCGCGGCTACCTCGCCATCGTCGATCTTTTCCTTGCCAGGGCGGCGACGAGGTGGGGAGCCGTCCTTGGAAGACTGCTCCCGCCGCTCGCTGATGCGTTCGCTGACGCGTTTCGCGAGATCAATGATCTCGTGGCACTTCGCGGCGCTGTGGCGACCGTTGGGGTGTATAGGGCACGGGCCGCTGTTACCCCTTTGCGATCGTGGGTGTTTGTTGTGGTCGCCCCGGCCCCTGGTCGTAGCTGCAACGACCAGAGCGGTGGATCGCGGCCTGTGGTAGTCGCGATCCTTCTTCTTTTTCTTCTTTTCGTCCCAGGGAACGGTACCTGAGCCGCTCAGCTAGACAGCCCTGGCTTGTGGGGCCGAGTGCCATGCACGGCCCTCGGTGGCTCTGGCGCACTTGTCAGCCAGAGCAAAGAGCGTGGGGACAGTTTCCACGTCATGTGTAGCCAGCTTCTCCAACATTTTCTTGTCGCGTACCCCCTGTCGGAAGGCCGTGATGATGGAGGCATCAGAAATACGAGGAATAGTACCTCGCACCTTGGTGAAGCGGGAGATGAACTTCCGGAGAGTCTCCCCGGGCTCTTGCCTCACCGCATGGAGGTGGGCCTCCACACCGTGCTGCTGGTAAGCGCTGGCGAAGTTCACTACGAACCGTGCACAGAGCTCTTCCTAGGTGTAGATTGATCCTGGGGTGAGGTTCATGAGCCAAGTCTGGGCCGGTATAGACAAGGCGACATGAAAATATGTCGCCATCACTGCGGTGTTTCCACCTGCCGCCGTGATGGCGGTGACGTACACCTGCAGGAACTCCGACGGGTTTGATGTTCCATCATATTTTTTCGGCAGGTGCGGCCGGAACATGGGCGGCCATGATGTCGCGTGAAGATGGTCCGCGAGGGCGACACAGCCCACGCCGGCCAAGGGGACACCCGTTTGGGACCGGGTGCCCATTGGTGTCTGCGGTGTTGCCGCAGCAAAGTCTTGATCGAGGTTGCAGCCCCCGATGTTTTGGTGGCGCTCACGCGCCCTTTCCAAAGAGACCCAGGCGTCCTCACCCATACACCTGCGGTTGAGTTCTGCCCGGAGGTCATCAGTCTGTGCGCCCCTTACGAAAGGCAAGCGCCCAGACGCTGTTGCTTCGCGTTGGCGTCGGGATGACTGAGGCCTGGACCTGGTCGAGGTAGAATGCGCCATACCGAGTAGCTAGTCAACGTCGTCACGCCACTGCTTCATGGCCCCCGGTGAAGCCGTGGAGCTAGGGGGTGGTGCAGCAACTCCCTGGCGGCAGATAACATCGTAGGTGTTGCTCTTGATGGAGTCTAGGACGCCTGAGCAGGCGTGTGCTGCTGTACGGCGTGTATAGCCGTAGCCCCAGACTCAGGGCGGTCGGGCACTCGCGGCGCGGAGGACGCAACTTCTTGCCCCATCGCCACATCTTCCGAAGTTTCGGCGTGGTGCTCGATGATTCGCACCATCATGCTAAGCGGGAAAACAAGCAAAAACTCCAAGCCTAGCCCCTACCTGACGCGCCAAATGTCGGAGGGTAAATCTCTTCGGCCGGGTGGCGGATTGCACCCACCCTAATTCCTAAAATGAGGAGGGGCCTAAGCGTCTTGCTTGTTATGGGATTGGTGGATGAACACGCGAGAGCACACGAGGGTTTAGAGTGGTTCGGGCCGCCGGAGCGTAACACCCTAGTCCACTGTGTAATGTATTGTGAGTCTGAGATTGGATCATTTGTAACGCCGCATGCCTCCCCTTTTATAGTTGAAGGGGGCATGCACAAAGGTACTGAGCCCCGACATGCGGGCCCAGAGACATAAAGAATATACCGCTTGGTACTATAAATATTTGCTGCTGGAGCAATCTTCTTGAGTCCTGTCACCGAGATCTGCGTATCTTCGGCATGCAGGGGAAGCTTCTTGTAGAAGGGATACTAAGCACAGTGCGCCACTCGGCACGGGCGCACTGTTTGCCAACTGACCCAGCAGGCACGCCGCCTGCTGGATGACCTTGACGTCGTCTGCCAGTGGATGGGACGGGACACATTAAATGCTGAGAGGGTACGTCGCCCGTCAGCGTGGTGGCAGGCGGCGCGTCCTTTCCACAATAAATGTCGAGGCTGCATGGCTTTATGGGCTTCGTGTCAGGCTCGGCCCGTTGGCTGGTGTCTTGGGCCACAAGCCACGCGGCAGCAGCGGGTCCCCGCCTGAGCGGGAAGCGCGGGGGCAAGGCCTGGACACGTGCCAGCACCGGACCCCTACTCATGCCAGGGTCCTCCTCATCCTGGGTCCTTGCTAAGGCTCGGACCTTACTCGGAGGCCCCGGACTTGTATGTATAGCGGTCCGGTGTCCTTCTGTGGAGGTCCGGACCCAACAGTGCATACTGTGATGCACTGCCTTCCCTCGCCACGTGGTGCCCTTAGACCCGCCTACGTGGTGGGGTTAGGCGCCGTTCTTCGTGTGGCCTAGGGGTGTCGCACGGGTGCGGCATCTTCGTGCTGTAGAAGGGGGTACCTGTAACATCCCAAAACCCCACCCAAGATTTGAAACCCTAACCTCCTAAATTCCTTTCCCCCCTTATTTTACCTTTCTCCCTTAACCCTACCCTTAGAACCCCTCTTCATGTGCATACACTTGAAATAATTAGAGCACCTCACATAGACTATGTTTCTCACTCAAGATCATTTAGAAAATATTTTTGGTCTCCAAAGAAAAAGAATAAAAAAGAAACAAAAATAGAAAAAGGAGAAGAAAGGGATTAGAATTAGAAAAAGAAAAAGAAAAGGGAAAACCTCACCCCCTCCCTCGGCTAGGCCGAATTCCAGCCCAACCCACGCACGCCCGCACCTCCCCCCCTCTCTCCCCGGCCCAGGCGGCCCAACCACGCGCGGCTCCTTTCCGCTGACACCCGGGCCCCGCCCGTCAGCGCCTCACCCCCTCCCTCTCGCGCCGCTTCCTCTCGCTGGCAGCTAGGGCCCACTTGTCAGTTCCATCCCCCTCGCCCATCCCTCACCGGTGCATCCGCCGCCGAGCACCCCCCTCGCCTCGTCGCCTCGCCATTAATGCTCGCCAGCCTCCGCGACAACCCCGCCACTGTGCTTGAGCCGACCCCTCACCCCCCCGCCTGCCAGAGCCATCGCATCGGCGTTAGCGCCATTCCCGCCCTCACGGCAAGCTCGTCGGTGCTCGTCGTCTCCTCCATCCCCCTCCCTCCCCCGAGCGCCTATAAAAGCACCCGCCCGAGCCCTGTCTTCACCACACCGGCTCCGGCCAACTCCTCCACCTTTCCCCACGCCAATCGAGCTAGCACCGCCGTGCTCTCTTCATTGCTCCGGTGAGCTCCCCTCCCCCTCTCTGGTGATCCTCTATCCAATCAAACTAGGCTCAAAGCTCCGCCAGACTCTCATGGTCGTGAGGCACACCTCCCCGCCTCCTATCGTGGCCGGCAACCGCACAGGCGGCTTCGCCGCCGCGGACACCCGCCACCGTGCCACGGACCGGCCGCCATAGGCCCCCGCAGGCCAAATTGATCCCACCCCCGTGATCCCCCGCACTCGCCCGTGCCTCGCCACCACCTCCACGCCGTAGAACCGGACCAGCGGCGGAGAACCGCCGCGGGAGTTCGCCGCCGACCGGGCTCCGGTCGAACCTCCCCCCTCCATCCGTTGCCGCAACGCCGTTAACCTCCCCCCTCCCTGGCGTGTGGGCCCACGCCACGGCGCCGTTCCCCGCCGTCGCTCCCTCGCGGCCGGGCCAACTGGGCCGCAAGCGCGCCCCGCGCGCGCGCTCGCGCCTGGTGGGCCGAAAATCCCCCCCGGCCCAGCTGGCTGGAAATCCTTTATTCTTTTCTTTTCCCTTTTCTTTTTCCCATTTTCTCATATATATTTAGATGCTAACATTTTATGCACCAAAAATTGTTCAAATAAATTATTAGGGCACAAAAATAATAAAGTATAAAAATTTGCACACCCCACAAAGGTCACTATGTTTGATGTACTGTTATTATCTGTGTTTGATTAGCGGAAGAGGGATCGGATCCTCCGAAACTTATAGCTCCAGAAGAGGGGCAAGAGCCCGACCCCTCCGAGATTAACCTCTTGTGCCAGGAGAGCTTCGACGAAGGCAAGTCCATCCTTCCCTTGATGCATTATTTACCTATTTCTCTCTTCCACTGCCTAAGCCTGGATTATGGGATGGGAATCGAATTGCATGGTGAGCATGAGAGAGCCCGCATTAACTATTACTTTGACTAAATGATATGGGGCAAGTAAAAGGGTATAAGTGACATGTTTTCCAAAAGTGTGCGATGAAGGGTACTCACCCTCGTCACCTGGTGAGTAGGATGATCAGGGACTCCCTGGTTTAGGGGAGGGCCTAAGGTGTTGGCTCAGCTGGTTCAGGCGTGAGCAAAAGAATTGTCCTCTCGTATAAGGACCGGTTTGTTATCTTTCATTACCTGTACTCACAAAAAGTACAACCACTCGAGGCTGTGTGGGCAGCCACTTGATCTGAACTCGTACGGTCCAACCCCAGGGTTAAGAAGGCTGGGGAGCACCGGGAGGATAAGGAGGGGGAATGTTTTGTCCGGTTTGGACATGGCGGTGGCCTGACTCCTTCCGGTATAACCGTTAAGGTTCGGACGTACAAGGAAGGAAAGAGTTTCGGATTCGGGTCTCATTGGCCATGAGATCGCAGAGCCAGACTAGTGGGTAAAGTGTACCCCTCTGCGCAGAGTCTAAACCTATTCGAATAGTCCGTGTCCACCGGTATGGACGAGTCTGGTATGGTATAACAATTAGTGTTTCTACTACAACCGGGAATAGGGAAATGTGTGTGTATGTTCCGAAAGGAAAGTGGTACCACGGGAGTAGGAAGCTCAGTGGTGGTCAAGTAAGTGTTACTTCTATTGTCCTGGGAAAACCATAATCAACGAATACTACCTTTCTCTGAAAAAGCATGAGTGACCTCAACCCCACCAAATAAAGCATGTACCTTATAGGTCACTTTCTCTTTACGGGAGCCGGGTGGGCTTGCGGAATACCTAGTGTATTCACCCAGATTTATTTATGTTTTTCAGCAGCTGAAGACTTCTTTTCTGCTATGCTTGATTGATGGGGCTATGTCTTCACCCAGTTCTGCCTGTGGCCTGGGCTATTTTATCTTCCACTGCGCTTTATGTTTTTCGGCTCACTTTCGAGCTTGTATCCTTCAGGATTGTAATAACATTATTCAGACTCTGTAACCATTTGAAGTAATGAATGTGGTTACTAGCCTCCTGGGACTAGTAATTGTATCACATTTGAGTCCCAAAGGATCGGGACGCTTCAAGTGGTATCAAAGCCTGTAGGACTGGCCGTAGACCGCAGCCCTAACCTTAAAAAGTTGCCTTAACAAGAAAACACCTCTTACCCCCAAAGAAACACTCTCCCCTTTCCCCGATATTAACAGACCCTTCTTTTCTTCTACAAGATGGAAGACTCCTGGGTTATTAGGACATCCTATTGCTCAGGGGAAGAAGGATTCCCTCACCTCTTACGGAGTTGCGCGCTACGCATGGGGATCCGTAAGAAGCCCGAATATGTCTGGAAGGAATACCACGAAAATGGTATAGAAAAGTGCTCTATTGCAGTCTACCTGGGAGAAAGCCGAAACTACCCAAACCACCCTCCCTTCCAAGTCAACTTCACCGGACACCGCTTCCCAGACACTTGCCAAAGTGTAGCCCGAAAAGCCCTTAAACAGCTATGCCAAAACTACATCCAAGAGATCTCTGAAACCCCCCTTCGTTATTTCCCACCCAGCAACAAAAATACCCCCACCTGGAGGAAAAGACTTCAGGCTCTGTCGGGGAGAGATCCCAACGAGGATGACCCCACCATTGTCTACATGGCCGGATACCTCCACACCCTCGACAACCACTACGATGACCTCTCCTCCCACTGCACCCACCTAAACTCCCGGGTGGAAAGCCTAGAGCGGCAAGTCAGAGAACTTAAGCAAGAGAAGGCATCCCTCCAAGAGTGTCTCGACATAGCAGAAGGCGAGGAGGCCAACACCCGTGAGGCTTATCGAACCTTAAAGATGGACTATGACAAGAAGCTAAAGAAGCTCGCCCCCAAAAAGAAAATCTAGAAGAAGACCACCAACCGAGGATGCCAAACGGAGAAGAAGAAGAAGACCCCTCCAGCCCCACCTCCCCCCAGGGTAGATGATTGGTCCGACGCCGAGGATCTATCCCTAGCAAGCCTTGATGATCTTCTCAAGGAGTTTGGGGACACCTTAGAGAAGGAGTTCGGTAGTACCTCGGGGAACGCTCTCGTGTAGCTCCACCTGTAGTAGTCTTATGCTTGTATTGTGCTGGTGTAATGAATAAAATAACTTTGTTGAAAACAATTTGCATGTGCATGTTAGTGACTCTCTTCCCTGGCAGATGGCTTCGGATAAAACCACGCCTACCGCCTCCGAGATTGGAGCAGGGTTTCCCCTGAGAGCTGAAGGGGAAGCCGTTAGAGAGGAAAGTGAAACCCACCTCCCCGCACCCCCACCACTACCCTTAGACCTAGCCCAAGTTCTAGCCAATCAAACCCGACTCATCGAGGTCCTCACTCGAAATCTGGAAAATCAACGACCAAATGGTGGAAGACCGCAAGACAGAATGGGGGATTTCCTGAGACTCAAGCCTCCCACGTTCGCCGAATCGAGCAATCCCCTCGATGGCGACGATTGGATGCGCACGATCAAAAGAAAGTTGGAAGCCATCGGTTGCCCAGAAAATCAGCGTGTTCAACTGGCTGCCCATCAACTTTCCGGGATGGCCTTAGCCTGGTGGGACACTTTCAACGTCACCATCAGAGATGCTACCTGGGCGGAATTTGAAGCAGCTTTCCGGGAGCACCATGTGCCCCAAGGCCTTGTACAGCTTAAGTAGGACGAGTTCTGAGAATTGACTCAAGACGGAAGATCTGTTAGCGAATATGTGCACAAGTTCACATAATTAGCCCACTACGCGCCAGATGACGTCAGTACCGAGGGCAAGAAGATGGCCCATTTCCTGAAGGGACTCAGGCCAGAACTCAAGACAATTCTGGCTAGCCAAGACTTCCTCAGTTTCTCTCACCTGTCCAACAAGGCCATGCAAGTTGAAAGGGCAAAGGAGGAGGAAAAAGGGCATCTCAAAAGAAAGTTCCAAGTCCTCCAGGCTCAGCAGCAAGACCGGCACCAGAAGACTCGATCATTTGGGTTTCCACCCAAGGGGCCAAACTTCAGTAGACCAGCTGGACCCACTCCGTCACGATTCAGCCAGCAAAGTCAGAGCTCTTTCCATTCCCCCTCAGTGGCAAGCAACCAACCCCCGGCAAATGCATGTTGGCACTGTGGTGATCCCAGTCACTTCAAGAACAACTGTCCGTAGCTGAAGCCACCAGGACCCGCCTACTCCAACTCGGTGAATGGCCCCAAGAATACCTCAGCATCCACCCCCAAGGCGCCCTCCGCCGTCAGCCAGCAGATCAAGGCTCCGTACCAAGGAAGGGCATGAGTAAATCACGTCGATGCCTAGGAAGCTCAGCAGGCTCCGAGAGTAGTGCTCGGTGAGTTCCTTGTTGAATTTACTCCCGCTACCGTACTTTTTGATTCTGGAGCATCCCACTCCTTCATAGCCACTAGTTTTGTGGAAAAGCATGACATTCCCTCTACTCCTCTGGAGATTCCCTTAGTCACCCGAACCCCAGGGTCTGACCTTCTATGCCAGCTAAAATGCTCCCAAGTCAGAATCCTTTTAAGTGGGGTAGTATTCCTGGCAGACTTAACCGTCTTGCCATCCAAAGGAATTGATGTGATCCTAGGAATGGATTGGCTAACTAAACACAAAGGCATCATCAGGTGCGCAGACAAGACAGTCCTCCTCACCGACCAGCAGGGAAAGTCAGTCTCTTGTCAGGCACAGCCACCCGCCAGTGACCCAATGATGTTCAATATAGCAACAGAAAGTATATCAGTGGTAGAAGAATTCATGGATGTGTTTCCAGAAGAGTTACCAGGAATTCCACCAGAAAGAGAAGTGGAGTTCTACATAGATCTGATCCCTGGAATGGCGCCCATCGCGAAGAGACCATATCGCATGGCTCCGACCGAGTTGGCAGAACTGAAGCTTCAAATCGCAGATCTTCAGCAAAAGGGATACATTCGTCCCAGCTCATCACCTTGGGGAGCACTAGTCCTGTTCGTCTCCAAGAAAGATGGAAGCATGAGAATGTGTATTGATTACCGATCGTTAAATGAAGTTACCATCAAGAACAAGTATCCGCTTCCTCGGATTGACGACCTCTTCGATCAGCTTCAAGGAGCCAAGTACTTCTCCAAGATAGACCTAAGGTCTGGTTACCACCAATTAAGGATCAAGGAAGCAGACATCCAAAAGACTGCATTTGTCACCCGGTACGGGCAATATGAATTCACAGTGATGTCGTTCGGACTGACAAACGCACCCGCCTTTTTCATGAATCTCATGAATAAAGTGTTTATGGAAGAGCTAGATAAGTTTGTCGTAGTCTTCATTGATGACCTCCTTATCTACTCCAAGAATCGCGAAGACCATAAGCGTCACCTTCGGATCGCCCTCGAAAAACTCAGAACACACCAACTTTATGCTAAACTCAGTAAATGTGAATTCTGGTTGGAAAAGATAGCCTTCCTTGGGCATATCTTAACCGCAGAAGGGATAGAAGTGGACCCTTGCAAGGTGGAAGCAGTATCAAAATGGAGGCAGCCAACCAACGTCAGTGAAGTTCGAAGCTTCCTAGGAATGGCAGGGTACTACCGCCGCTTCATCAAAGGATTCTCCAGCATAGCAAGACCAATGACAGAACTTCTCAAGAAAGACCAAAAATTTGTGTGGACCCCAAAATGTGAAGGGAGTTTCCAGGTCATAAAGGAGAAACTAACGACAACACCCGTTCTATCACTGCCAGATATTCATCAAGATTTTGTCGTCTTCTCTGATGCCTCGAGGCAAGGCTTAGGGTGTGTGCTAATGCAAAACGAGAAAGTCATTGCTTACGCATCACGCCTACTCAAACCGCACGAACAGAATTACCCCACCCATGATTTGGAATTGGCAGCCATAGTGCATGCCTTGAAGATATGGAGGCATTACCTAATCGGAAACAAATGCCACATTTTCACCGATCACAAGAGTCTGAAGTATATATTCACTCAACCAGATCTCAACCTCCGTCAACGAAGATGGTTGGAGCTGATCAAGGATTATGACCTAGAAATTCACTATCACCCCGGGAAGGCCAACGTGGTAGCCGACGCTCTCAATCGAAAACCATTCGGATTAAAAGGAACCAACCTTTTAGAGGATTGGAAGAAAGAATCAGCGCAACTAAATGCATGTCTAGGAAACAACGATAGTCTCGAAGTCAAACCAATGCTGGAAGACCTCATACGTAAAGCTCAACGTCTAGACTCAGAGACAGCAGGACTTGTGGAGAAAGCCCGCAAGGGACAACTCCCGGACCTCAGGACGGATGACCAAGGAGTCCTTTGGTTCAAATACCGTCTGTGTGTACCAAAAGGGGAGGCTCGAGAGGTCCTACTCAAGGAAGCTCACGACTCGGCTTACTCCATCCACCCAAGAACTACCAAGATGTACCTGGACCTCAAAACCAGATACTGGTGGAAAGGGATGAAGAAAGAGATAACTCAGCATGTAGCCCGATGTGACATCTGCCAACGGACGAAGGCCGAACACCAAAAGCCTGCAGGCCTATTACAACCCCTTCCGATACCTGAATGGAAGTGGGAAGAAATAGGCATGGACTTCATAACCGGACTGCCCCGGACGCAAAAAGGGAATGATTCCATCTGGGTAATAATAGATCGCCTCACCAAGGTAGCCCATTTCATCCCAGTGAAAACTACCTTTGGAGGAGCCACCCTCGCCCGGATTTATCTCAAGGAGATAGTCAGACTCCATGGCATCCCAAGGAAGATAGTGTCAGACAGGGGAACCCAGTTCACATCCAAGTTCTGGACAAGCCTTCAGAAAACTATGGGCACCAAGCTAGATTTCAGTACCGCTTATCACCCTCAGACAGATGGGCAGATAGAAAGAGTCAACAAAGTCCTTGAAGATCTGTTAAGAGCATGTGTGTTAGCTTTTGATAGAAGTTGGGAATCCAGTCTACCCTACGCAGAATTCTCATACAACAATAGCTATCAGGCCAGCATCAAGATGTCGCCATTCGAGGCACTGTATGGACGGAAATGCCAGACCCCTCTCATGTGGTCCAACGTAGGGGAAAAGCACTAGAAGGACCTGCCTTTGTGAAAGAGGCGGAAGAGAAAGTTGCACTGATCCGCAGAAGGTTACTTGAAGCTCAGAGTCGGCAGAAGAGTTATGCAGACAACAGGCGGAGGGAACTCCGATTTGAGAAAGGAGACTTCGTCTACCTCAAGGTTTCTCCAATGCGTGGTGTCAGGAGGTTCCAAGTAAAAGGGAAGCTAGCCCCGCGTTTTGTAGGTCCCTATCCCATCATTGGCAGGGTAGGACCCGCAGCATACCGTCTATAATTACCGGAATCCATGTCCGACATCCACAATGTGTTTCACGTATCCCAGCTCCGCAAATGCCTGCAAGCACCAGAAAGTCACATCGAAGAAGAGACAGTACAGTTCAGAAAGACCTTCAGTACCGTGAAAAACCAGTGAAGATTCTTGATTTAGCAGTCAGAAAGACCCGCACCTCAGAGGTGAAGCTCTGTAAAGTTCAGTGGAGCAGAGAAGGAGAAGAGGAAGCTACCTGGGAGAGTGAGGACTCCTTGAGGAGGGAATACCCTTATCTTTTCTCAAATCCAGTTTAAATCTCGAGGGCGAGATTCCTTTAAGTGGGGTAGGTTTGTAACATCCCAAAACCCCACCCAAGATTTGAAACCCTAACCTCCTAAATTCCTTCCCCCCCTTATTTTACCTTTCTCCCTTAACCCTACCCTTAGAACCCCTCTTCATGTGCATACACTTGAAATAATTAGAGCACCTCACATAGACTATGTTTCTCACTCAAGATCATTTAGAAAATATTTTTGGTCTCCAAAGAAAAAGAATCAAAAAGAAACAAAAATAGAAAAAGGAGAAGAAAGGGATTAGAATTAGAAAAAGAAAAAGAAAAAGAAAAGGGAAAACCTCACCCCCTCCCACAGGTTGGGCCGAATTCCAGCCCAACCCACGCGCGCCCGCACCTCCCCCCCTCTCTCCCCGGCCCAGGCGGCCCAACCGTGCGCGGCTCCCTTCCGCTGACACCCGGGCCCCGCCCGTCAGCGCCTCACCCCTCCCTCTCGCGCCGCTTCCTCTCGCTGGCAGCCAAGGCCCACTTGTCAGTTCCATCCCCCTCGCCCATCCCTCGCCGGCGCGTCCGCCGCTGAGCACCCCCCTCGCCTCGTCGCCTCGCCATTAATGCTCGCCAGCCTCCGCGACAACCCCGCCACTGTGCTTGAGCCGACCCCTCACCCCCCCCCCCACGCCTGCCCGAGCCATCGCATCGGCGTTAGCGCCATTCCCGCCCTCACGGCGAGCTCGCCGGTGCTCATCGTCTCCTCCATCCCCCTCCCTCCCTCGAGCGCCTATAAAAGCACCCGCCCGAGCCCCGTCTTCACCACACCGGCTCCGACCAACTCCTCCACCTTTCCCCACGCCAATCGAGCTAGCGCCGCCGTGCTTTCTTCATTGCTCCGGTGAGCTCCCCTCCCCCTCTCTGGTGATCCTCTGTCCAATCAAACTAGGCTCAAAGCTCCGCAATACTCTCACGGTCGCGAGGCACACCTCCCCGCCTCCTATCGTGGCTGGCAACCGCACCGGCGGCTTCGCCGCCGCAGACCGGCCGCCATAGGCCCCCGCAGGCCAAATTGATCCCACCCCCGTGATCCCCCGCACTCGCCCGTGCCTCGCCACCACCTCCCCGACGTAGAACCGGACCAGCGGCGGAGAACCACCGCGGGAGTTCGCCGCCGACCGGGCTCCGGCCGAACCTCCCCCCCTCCGTCCGTTGCCGCAACGCCGTTAACCTCACCCCTCCCTAGCGTGTGGGCCCGCGCCACGGCATCGTTCCCCGCCGTCGCTCCCTCGTGGCCGGGCCAACTGGGCCGCAAGCGCGCCCCCGCGCGCGCGCTTGCGCCTGGTGGGTCGAAAATTCCCCCCCCCCCCCCCAGCCCAGCTGGCTGGAAATCCTTTATTCTTTTCTTTTCCCTTTTCTTTTTCCCATTTTCTCATATATATTTAGATGCTAACATTTTATGCACCAAAAATTGTTCAAATAAATTATTAGGGCACAAAAATAATAAAGTATAAAAATTTGCACACCCCACAAAGGTCACTATGTTTGATGTACTGTTATTATCTGTGTTTGATTAGCGGAAGAGGGATCGGATCCTCCGGAACTTATAGCTCCGGAAGAGGGGCAAGAGCCCGACCCCTCCGAGATTAACCTCTTGTGCCAGGAGAGCTTCGACGAAGGCAAGTCCATCCTTCCCTTGATGCATTATTTACCTATTTCTCTCTACCACTGCCTAAGCCTAGATTATGGGATGGGAATCGAATTGCATGGTGAGCATGAGAGAGCCCGCATTAACTATTACTTTGACTAAATGATATGGGGCAAGTAAAAGGGTATAAGTGACATGCTTTCCAAAAGTGTGCGATGAAGGGTACTCACCCTCGTCACCTGGTGAGTAGGATGATCAGGGACTCCCTGGTTTAGGGGAGGGCCTAAGGTGTTGGCTCAGTTGGTTCAGGCGTGAGCAGAAGGATTGTCCTCTCGTATAAGGACCGGTTTGTCATCTTTCATTACCTGTACTCACAAAAAGTACAACAACTCGAGGCTGTGTGGGCAGCCACTCGATCTGAACTCGTACGGTTCCAACCCCAGGGTTAAGAAGGCTGGGGAGCACCGGGAGGATAAGGAGGGGGAATGTTTTGTCCGGTTTGGACATGGCGGTGGCCTGACTCCTTCCGGTATAACCGTTAAGGTTCGGACGTACAAGGAAGGAAAGAGTTTCGGATTCAGGTCTCATTGGCCATGAGATCGCAGAGCCGGACTAGTGGGTAAAGTGTACCCCTCTGCGCAGAGTCTAAACCTATTCGAATAGTCCGTGTCCACCGGTATGGACGAGTCTGTTATGGTATGACAATTAGTGTTTCTACTACAACCGGGAACAGGGAAATGTGTGTGTATGTTCCGAAAGGAAAGTGGTACCACGGGAGCAAGAAGCTTAGTGGTGGTCAAGTAAGTGTTACTTCTATTGTCCTAGGAAAACCATAATCAACGAATACTGCCTTTCTCTAAAAAAGCATGAGTGACCTCAACTCCACCAAATAAAGCATGTACCTTATAGGTCACTTTCTCTTTACGGGAGCCGGGTGGGCTTGCGGAATACCTAGTGTATTCACCCAGATTTATTTATGTTTTTCAGCAGCTGAAGACTTCTTTTCTGCTATGCTTGATTGATGGGGCTGTGTCTTCACCCAGTTCTGCCTGTGGCCTGGGCTATTTTATCTTCCACTGCGCTTTATGTTTTTCGGCTCACTTTCGAGCTTGTATCCTCCGGTATTGTAATAACATTATTCAGACTCTGTAACCATTTGAAGTAATGAATGTGGTTACTAGCCTCCTGGGACTAGTAATTGTATCACATTTGAGTCCCAAAGGATCGGGACGCTTCAGTACCCTTGATTTAGGGTTCCGACACGCGCATTGCTAGAAATTTCATCATCAAGATGAACCTCTTCATGAGGCAAATCACCATCAGGGTGAATTAATCGGAGGAGAGTTATCACAGACCACGTGAATCTGCAATCAGAACATATGCTTTGACTAAGGCTGATGGATCATATTCGCAGGCGTCCCCGAAAATAGATCAAATGCCAATAAGTCAAATGTGGATATGATATTAATCCCGGGTATATCCACATCTACATCAGGTAGAAGCATTCAGACCAATATGGTTACTCCTCAACGATTTCTGGCAAACTCCATATACACAGGAGTACACACCGAACGACAGGTTCAGTTTGGCTTTTGTGCGTTTAATAGAATATTGAGGCATTATATTATATGGGCATTCCTCCCCCTAATGTCGAGATGTTCTAAAAGCATACAAATAAAATCCCCAACCACAATCATCCAGTTGTGGCCAATGTATGCTATTGTGGTGATTTATTTGGGAAATCTTACGCACATTACAGATCGGGGTTTTATGTAGTGAGCTTGGAACTTAGATTAATGTAGTGGCATGAATACTACATATTTTTCCTTCAACATGAAGGGTTAGTCTCCACATCCAGCGAGACACGCAACAACAAGTTGCTTCGTGTTTACATTTCTGCAAACTTATTGTTATTATTACCAAATGCACAGTCAATCATTAAGATTTAGACTAACATGCACAACACTATTTTATCCATAAGGGTCCTTCAGGGGCTCATGAATACCATTCGTCATTTGGAGCCATTAGTTGACTTCAGATCAACAAGTAGAATGACCATCACGGTCTAACGCTCACAAAGACATTCACCGGTTGCATTGTGCGTTTAAGCACATAGGAAAATATGTGTGTAGATAATGGTAGTAAAGTGCACGGCATCAGGCCAATGCTGCCAAGCAAATATTTTTATATGCATAGATGTATAGTCCAGCTCGTTTTTATCACTGCCCATAGTTTACCCAATTACTCATACTGTTCTGAAATTGGGTATCAATTTGTGCAACATTTTTAGGTATTATAATTTTGAGAGAGAATTTATAACAATAGTTAATAATTTGTGATGTTGTTAGCAGGGCAAACATTTCTCCTCATATTATATACCAATTTGTTTTATAAAGCATTATTTCGATCTCTTTGTTGTTCGGCAAAAAGAGAAGCTTTGGAATAGAATAGACAAGACCAAGAATTCATTTTTATCTGGAAAAAATCACCATATAACTAGCTTTTCATGAAACAAATGATGATAACTCCTTGGCAAGAACGAAACAAGACTGATATCCGCATAGGATCCGTCTTCAACAATAGATAGTACTACTCTCATATGAAGAAATCATCGGGAGTAGAGAGGATACTGTCGGAGAGGAAAATCTCCGGCCGGGTGGCGGAACGCACCCGCCCTAAATCCTAAGATGAGGAGGGGCCTAAGCGTTTTGCCTGTTTGCTAGATGGATTCGGGATGAACTCAAGAACACACAAGGGTTTAGAGTGGTTCAGGCCGCCGGAGCGTAATACCCTACTCCACTGTTTGTGTATTGTATTGAGTGTATGAGCTTGAGAGCTGGTCTGAGCGTCTGTGAATTGAGCCTTAAAGTCCGCCTTGTAACATTGTGTGCCTTCCCTTTTATAGCTCAAGAGAGGCACATACAAGGATGCTGAGCCCCGACATGTGGGCCCAGGAACATAATGGAAGGAATACCTGGAGTAACTAATGCAGGTGATGTCTGTGCAATCTCCAGGCCCATGTTGTCCGCAAACACGCGCAGTATTGATATGCGGGGGTAGCTTCCTTGGTAACGTGCAAGTAATGATGAGTATAGTGCACGCGGCAGCATGGGCGTGCTGTCTGCCAATGGAATGGACAGGCATGCCGCCTGCCAACGGATGGACATGTCTCATTAAATGCTGAGGCGGCGCCGCCTGACAGCAGAATGGACAGGTCGTCGCCTGACAGCAGAATGGACAGGTCTTAATAAATGCTGAGGCGGCACACCGCCTGCCAGTGGAATGGACAGGCGGCTCGCCTTATCCGCAATAAATGTGAGGCCGCGTAACCTGGAGGCCTTACGTCAGGCTCCGCCTGTTGGTTTACATCACGCGTAGTAGGCCACGTGGCAGCATCGGGTCTCTGCCTGAGCGGGGAGCAGAAGTGTACGCGGATAGGTCCGCACCAGACTAGGTCTGGACACGTGTCGGTACCAGGCCCCCACCTGGGTCCTGTTCAAGGCTCGTATATGTTCTGTCCTGGGACCTTGGGACCCCAATGTGGGCGGCCCGAACCCCATACGGGGGGGGGGGGGGTCCGGATCCCATTCCAGGGGTCTAGCTTGCACACGTGGAGGTCCGGGACCAACCTTGGGGGTCCGGACTGTATATCCAGGGGTCCGGCGCTCTCCTGTGGGGGTCCGGACTCACTGTTGATGCTTTGGAGTATGCCACCTTCTCTGGACACGTGGCGACTTCGGACCTGCCCATGTGGCGGAGTCGAGCGCTGCTGTGGACCTAGAATAGCTGCCTAAGATTGGGGCGAGCCGTGGCTTGGTCCCACACACAGCACTTCTACCACGCGACTAAGGGATAGCCGCGTGGGTTATTTGTCTTTATACAGTAGCAGGGGGTACCCTAGTTTTAGGGTACCGATATGGCCCCCGGGCCCACCTCAGGGGAGGATGTGAGCCTGCAGGTGGGGCCAAAACTTGTACTTTGCATCAACATGGCATGACCGGTAATTGAGGCGTCATCTTAGCAGGCCTACTGACACGCCGCATTAATTCGGCGCATCTGCTGTCAATCTGCCCTTGGTCACATCAACTGCCATATCTGTCCCCGCGGCTAACTGACTCATGGCCCCACGTCTAGCGATTCCATCGGGCCACACGCGAGGCGCCTCGTTGCTGTCGCCTTGGTTTAAAAAATATCCCTCCGCAGCGGCCCCGAGGCGGTGCGCGATCGTGCGCGGCGATTTGCTCCCTGCGAGGCGGTTCGCCTTTTCCGCACTCGGTGACCGGCGCACCAGCTGTATGACTTGTGGACCCGGGCCCCCGTGTCAGAGACTGGGCTGACTAGGCGCTAGGTGTGCGACGGACGGGATTTCCTGTAGAGCCTCAGGGCGCGAGCGGGAGAGTCTTCCTTAAAAATGGATTCACCCCGCGCGCAGCAGTTAAGCTTTCGCATTCTCTCCAACCGCTATACCCTTTCGCCTTCGAGCTCTCTGCGCCCCTTTGCTTTCGCATTCTTCTGCTCTACATCCACGCCGCCGCGAACGCCATGACTTCGCTCGGCCATCCCGACCGCTTCCAGTCAGAGGCGGCACTCAATCTGGCGCACAGCCTGCTCGGGTGGAGCGCGCCGGGGCTCGCCAGAAGAGTCTGCGCCGGCGTCGTCCCCCTCGGCGACCTCACCGCTAGGTAGTTCGTCTTGTTCGTCTCCTACATCTCCTGCGGGCTGGCGCTGCCGATCTCCTCATTCTTCCTGCTGCTGCTGGAGGAGTTTAGGCTCCAGCTTCAGCACCTTACGCCCCACTCCATCCTCTAGGTGGCCATCTTCGTCCACCTCTGTGAGATGTTCGTGGGGGTGGCCCCCTGTACTGCTCTCTTCCACCATTTCTTTGTGCTGGTGAAGTCTGGGAAGGCTAAGGACCACCTCGGCGCCTACTACTTCTAGACGAGGCAAGATTCAGCCGTGGCCTATATCTGAAAGTTGCCTAGAGGGGGGTGAATAGGCAAATCTGAAATTTATAAACGTTAAGCACAACTACAAGCCAGGGTTAGCGTTAGAGATAAACTCGATTCCGAGAGAGAGGGCGAAAACAAATCACAAGAAAATGAAGAGTGTGACACGATGATTTGTTTTACCGAGGTTCGGTTCTTGCAAACCTACTCCCAGTTGAGGTGGTCACAAAGACCGGGTCTCTTTCAACCCTTTCCCTCTCTCAAACGGTCACCTAGACCGAGTGAGCTTTTCCCTTCAATCAAATGGGTTACTTAGAGCACTACAAGGACCACCACAACTTGGTGTCTCTTGTTTTGATTACAAGTTGCTTGAGAACAAGAATGGAGGAAGAAGAAAAGCGATCCAAGTGCAAGAGCTCAAAGAACACGGCAAAAACTCTCTCTTCTAGTCACTAATTGCTTTGAGTGGAATTGGGACTTGGAGAGGCTTTGATTCAATCTAATTGTGTCTTGTATTGAATGCACTAGCTCTTGTATTGAATGTGTTGCCTGAAAACTTGGATGCCTTGAAGTGTAGTGGTTGGGGGTATTTATAGCCCCAACCACCAAAGTAGCCGTTGGGGAAGGCTGCTGTCGAAGGGCGCACCGGACAGTCCGGTGCGCCACCGGACACTGTCCGGGGCACCAGCCATGTCACCCAACCGTTAGGGTTCGACGGTTGGTGCTTCTGACAGCTAGGCCACTGGACAGTCCGGTGGTGCACCGGACAGTCACTGTTCACTGTCCGGTGCGCCTTCTGGAGCCTGCTCTGACTCTGCGCGCGCAGTCCGCACACTGTTCACTGTTCTGTTACTTTTGCAGACGACCGTTGGCGCTGTAGCCTTTGCTCCCGCTGGCACACCGGACAATCCAGTGCTACACCGGACAGTCCGGTGAATTATAGCGGAGAGCAATTCCAGAAACCCGAAGGTGCCAAGTTCGGAGTTGATCCACCCTGGTGCACCGGACAGTCCGTTGCGCCAGACCAGGGCAGCCTTCGGTTGCTTTGCTCCTTTCTTTTTGAACCCTTTCTTTTAACTTTGTATTGGTTTATTGTGAACCTTAGGCACCTGTGAAACATATATTCTAGAGCAAACTAATTAGTCCAATTGTTTGTGTTGGGCAATTCAACCACCAAAATTATTTAGGAAAAGGTTTGATCCTATTTCCCTTTCAATCTTCCCCTTTTTGGTGATTGGTGCCAACACAAACCAAAGCAAATATATAAGTGCAGAATTGAACTAGTTTGCATAAGGTAAGTGCAAAGGTTGCTTGGAATTAAAACCAATGTATTATTTCTACTAGATATGCATGGATGGTTTTCTTCTTATTTAACATTTTGGACCACGCTTGCACCACTAGTTTTTTTTTTGCAAATTCTTTGTAAAAATATTTTCAAAATCCTTTTGCAAATAGTCAAAGGTATATGAATAAGATTTTGAGAAGCATTTTCGAGATTTGAAATTTTCTCCCCCTGTTTCAAATGCTTTTCCTTTGACTTAAACAAAACTCCCCCTCAATAAAATTCTCCTCTTAGTGTTCAAGAGGGTTTTAGATTTGAAAATGGTTATACCAATTTGAAATGTATCAAAGATTAAATACCAAGTGAAAACTTCTTTTAAAAATTTTAAAATTGGTGGTGGTGCGGTCCTTTTGCTTTGGGCTAATACTTTCTCCCCCTTTGGCATGAATCGCTAAAAACGGATACTTGTGAGTGAAATATAAGCCCTTTTACTTTCTCCCCAATGGCAAATAAATAAATATGAGTGAAGATTATACCAAAGTGGAGAACTAGCAGAATACCGGCAAACAGGAATTAATATCGATGGAGTTGAGTGGAAGCGTCGTCTTTGCCGAATACTCTAATTTCCCTTTCAATTCTATGACTAAGCATAAGAATACACTTGAAAACACATTAGTCATAGACATAAAAGAGACATGATCAAAGGTATATAAATGAGCTATATGTGCAAGATATCAATCAAAATTCCTAGAATCAAGAATGTTTAGGTCATGCCTAAGTTTGGTAAAGGTTTTCTCATCTAATGGCTTGGTAAAGATATCAGCTAATTGTTCTTTGGTGCTAACATAAGAAATCTCGATATCCCCCCTTTGTTGGTGATCCCTCAAAAAGTGATACCGAATGGCTATGTGCTTAGTGCGGCTGTGTTCAACGGGATTATCCGCCATGCGGATTGCACTCTCATTATCACATAGGGAGGGACTTTGCTAAATTTGTAGCCATAGTCCCTGAGGGTTTGCCTCATCCAAAGCAATTGCGCACAACAATGGCCTACGGCAATATACTCGGCTTCGGCGGTTGAAAGAGCTACTGAGTTTTGTTTCTTTGAAGCCCAAGATACCAGGGATCTTCCCAAGAACTGACAAGTCCCTGATGTTCTCTTTCCATCAATTTTAGACCCTGCCCAATCAGCATCTGAATATCCTAATAAATCAAAAGTGGATCCCTTGGGGTACCAAAGACCAAACTTAGGTGTAAGAACTAATTATCTCAAGATTCGTTTCACGGCCCTAAGGTGAACTTCCTTAGGATCGGCTTGGAATCTTGCACACATGCATACGGAAAGCATAATATCCGGTCGAGATGCACATAAATAGAGTAAAGATCCTATCATCGACTGGTATACCTTTTGATCTACGGATTTACCTCCCGTGTCGAGGTCGAGATGCCCATTGGCTCCCATGGGTGTCTTGATGGGCTTGGCATCCTTCATTCCAAACTTGGTGAGTATGTCTTGAATGTACTTCGTTTGGCTAATGAAGCTGCCCTCTTGGAGTTGCTTGACTTGAAATCCTAGAAAATACTTCAACTCCCCCATCATAGACATCTCGAATTTCTGAATCATGATCCTACTAAACTCTTCACAAGTAGATTTGTTAGTAGACCCAAATATGATATCATCAACATAAATTTGGCATACAAACAAATCATTTGCAATTGTTTTAGTAAAGAGAGTAGGATCGGCTTTGCCAACTTTGAAGCCATTAGTGATAAGAAAATCTCTTAGGCATTCATACCATGCTCTTGGGGCTTGCTTGAGCCCATAAAGCGCCTTAGAGAGTTTGTAAACATGATTAGGATACTCACTATCTTCAAAACCAGGAGGTTGCTCAACATATACCTCTTCCTTGATTGGTCCATTGAGGAAGGCACTTTTCACGTCCATTTGGTAAAGCTTAAAGCCATGGTAAGTAGCATAGGCAAGTAATATACGAATTGACTCAAGCCTAGCTACGGGTGCATAAGTTTCACCGAAATCCAAACCTTCGACTTGTGAATAACCCTTGGCCACAAGTCGTGCTTTGTTCCTTATCAGCATACCATGCTCATCTTGCTTGTTGTAGAATACCCACTTGGTTCCTACAACATTTTGGTTAGGACGTGGAACTAAATGCCATACCTCATTCCTCGTGAAGTTGTTGAGGAAAATCTCCGGCCCGGGTGGCGGAACGCACCCGCCCTAAATCCTAAGATGAGGAGGGGCCTAAGCGTTTTGCCTGTTTGCTAGATGGATTTGGGATGAACTCAAGAACACACAAGGGTTTAGAGTGGTTCAGGCCGCCGGAGCGTAATACCATACTCCACTGTTTGTGTATTGTATTGAGTGTATGAGCTTGAGAGCTTGTGTGAGCGTCTGTGAATTGAGCCTTAGAGTGTGCCTTGTAATATTGTGTGCCCTCCCTTTTATAGCTCAAGGGAGGCCCATACAAGGATGCTGAGCCCCGACATGTGGGCCTAGGAACATAATGGATGGAATACCTGGAGTAACTAATGCAGGTGACGTATGTGCAATCTCCAGGCCCATGTTGTCCGCAACAACGCGCAGTATTGATATGCGGCGGTAGCTTCCTTGGTAACGTGCAAGTAATGATGAGTATAGTGCACGCGGCAGCATGGGAGTGCTGCCTGCCAATGGAATGGACAGGCATGCCGCCTGCCAGCAGAATGGGTAGGTCTCATTAAATGCTGAGGCGGCACACTGCCTACTAGTGGAATGGATAGGTCGCCGCCTGACAACAGAATGGACAGGTCGCCGCATGACAGCAGAATGGACAAGTATCAATAAATGCTGATGCGGCACACCGCCTACCAGTGGAATGGACAGGCGGCTCGCCTTATCCGCAATAAATGTAGAGGCCACGTAACCCAGAGGCCTTACGTCAGGCTCCGCCCATTGGCTTACGTCACACGTAGTAGGCCACGTGGCAGCATCGGGTCTCCGCCTAGGCGGGGAGCAGAAGTGTAATGCGGACAGGTCCGCACCAGACTAGGTCTGGACACGTGTCGGTACCGGACCCCCACCTTGGTCCTGTTCAAGGCTCGTGTATGTTCTGTCCTGGGACCTTGGGACCCCAATGTGCGCGGCTCGGACCCCATACGGGGGGTCCGGATCCCATTCCAGGGGTCCGGCTTGCACACGTGGAGGTCCGAGACCAACCTTGGGGGTCCGGACTGTATATCCGGGGGTCCGGCGCTCTCCAGTGGGGGTCCGGACTCACTGTTGATGCTTTGGAGTAATGCCACCTTCTCTGGACACATGGCGACTTTGGACCTACCCATGTGGCGGAGTCGGGCGCTGCTGTGGACCCAGAATAGCCGCTTGAGATTGGGGCGAGCCGTGGCTTGGTCCCACACACAGCACTTCTACCACGCGACTAAGGTATAGCCGAGTGGGTTCTTTGTCTTTGTACAGTAGAAGGGGGGTACCCTAGTTTTCAGGGTACCGACAGTGGCCACCAGGCCCACCTCAAGGGAGGATGCGAGCCTGCAGGTGGGGCCAAAACTTGTACTTCGTGTCAAACATGGCATGACCGATGATTGAGGTGTCATCTTAGCACGCCTGCTGACATGCCGCATTAATTCGATGCATTTGCTGTCAATCCGCCCTCAGTCACGTCAACTGCCATATCTGTCCCCGCAGCTAACTAGTTTGCTCTAGATTATATACTCTACAGGTGCCAAAGGTTCACAACAAACCAATATAATGTTAAAAGAAAGGGTTCAAAAGAGAGGAGCAAGAAAATCGAAGGCTGCCCTGGTCTGGCGCACCAGACTGTCCGGTGTGCCACCGGACAGTGTCCGATGCACCAGGGAGATCAACTCCGAACTCCTCAGCTTTGGGTTTCTGGAAATGCCACTCCGCTATAATTCACCGGACTGTCCGGTGTAGCACCGGACTGTCCGGTGTGCCAGCGGAAGCAACGGCTACAGCGCAACGGTCTACTCTAACGGAAAACTTGAAAAGTGGCTATAGTGCACGGACAGTTCGCGTAGAGTCAGAGCAGGCGCCAGAAGGCGCACCAGACAGTGAACAGTGACTGTCCGGTGGCCCCGTCTGTTAGAGCTCCAACGGTCGAACCCTAACGGTTTGGGTGACGTGGCTGGCGCATCGGATAGTGTCCGGTGGCGCACCGGACTGTCTGGTGCGCCCATCGACAGCAGCCTTCCCCAATGGCCATTTTGGTGGTTGTGGCTATAAATACCCCCCAACAACCACACTTCAAGGCATCCAAGTTTTTCAGCCATTGCATTCAATACAAGAGCTCTAGACTTCACTCCAAGACACAAAAGCAAAGATCAAATCCTCTCCAAGTCCCAAAACTCATTCCAAACAATTAGTGGCTTGTTAAAGAGACATTTGTGTTCATTTGAGTTCTTGTCGCTTGGATCGCTTTTCTTCTTCCTCTATTCTTGTTCTCAGCAACTTGTAATCAAAGCAAGAGACACCAAGTGTGGTGGTCCTTGTAGGGGTCTAAGTGAACCGTTGATTAAAGGAGAAAAGCTCACTCGGTCTAGGTAACCGTTTGAGAGAGGGAAAGGGGTTGAAAGAGACCCGGTCTTTTGACCACCTCAACAAGGAGTAGGTTTGCAAGACCGAACCTCGGTAAAACAAATCACCGTGTCACACTTTTCATTTGCTTGCGATTTGTTTTCGCCCTCTCTTTCGGACTCGATTTTATTTCTAACGCTAACCCCGGCTTGTAGTTGTGCTTAAAGTTTATAAATTTCAGATTTGCCTATTCACCCCCCCTCTAGGCGACTTTCAATTGGTATCGAAAGCCCGGTACTTCATTAGAGCCTAACCGCTCGAGTGATGTCGGGAGATCACGCCAAGAGGGAGATGGAGACCGGCGAGAAGGCCACAAGCCACGGGAAGGCTCCATCAAGAGAGTCTGGCACCAAGCTAAAGGAGGGATCACCTCCTCACAAGTCGCATCGGAGTGGCGACAAGAAAAGAAGATGAAGAAGGTGGTCTACTACGAGACCGACTATTCATCGTCATCCACCTCCGGCTTCGACGCGCCGTCCATCACTTCTAAGCGCCATGAGCGCAAGTTTAGTAAGATCCCCTTACGCTACCCTCGCATTTCCAAACGTACTCCATTACTTTCCGTCCCATTAGGCAAACCACCTATTTTTGACGGTGAAGATTATTCTATGTGGAGTGATAAAATGAGGCATCATCTAACCTCACTCCACGCTAGCATTTGGGACATTATTGAGTTTGGAGCGCAGGAACCATCCATAGGGATGAAGCATATGACTCGGACGAAGTTTCCCAAATCCAGCACTTCAACTCCCAAGCCACTACTATACTCCTCGCCTCTCTAAGTCGAGAGGAGTATAATAAGGTGCAAGGGTTGAAGAGTGCCTAAGAGATTTGTGACGTACTCAAGACCGCGCACGAAGGAGATGAGGTGACCAAGATCACCAAAAGGGAAACGATCGAGGGGAGCTCGGTCGGTTCATGCTCAACCAAGGAGAGGAGCCACAAGCTATGTACAACCGGCTCAAGACCTGGGTGAATCAAGTGCGCAACCTCGGGAGCACAAAATGGGATGACCATGAAATGGTCAAGGTTATTCTAAGATCACTTGTTTTTCTTAATCCTACACAAGTTCAATTAATTCGTGGTGATCCTAGATACAAGCTAATGTCTCCCGAGGAGGTTATAGGAAAGTTTGTGAGCTTTGAATTGATGATCAAAGGCTCCAAACAAATCATCGAGTGAGGCGCCACCTCCACACCCGAGGTGCAACCCATCGCATTCAAAGCGACGGAGGAGAAGAAAGAAGAGTCTACGCCAAGTAGGCTCCCCATCGACGCCTCCAAGCTCGACAACGAGGAAATGGCGCTCATCATCAAGAGCTTCCGCCAAATCCTCAAGCAAAGGAGGGGGAAAGATTACAAGCCCCGCTCCAAGAAAGTTTGCTACAAGTGTGGTAAGCCCGGTCATTTCATTGCTAAATGTCCATTATCAAGTGATAGTGACAGGGGCACGACAAGAAAGAGAAAGAGGAGGGAAAAGAAGAAATACTACAAGAAGAAGGGCGGCGATGCCCATGTATGCCGGGAGTGGGACTCTGATGAGAGCTCCACCGACTCCTCCTCCGACGAGGACGCCGCCAACATCGCCATCAACAAGGGTCTCCTCTTCCCCAACGTCAGCCACAAGTGCCTCATGGCAAGGACGGCAAAAAGAAGAAGGTAAAAATCTAGAGCTTCCACTAAATAAGCAACATCTAGTGATGATGAGGATGATTTGTTCACACTTTTTGCCAACCTAAACATGCAACAAAAGGAAAAATTGAATGAATTGATTAGTGCTATTCATGAGAAGGATGAACTTTTGGATAGCCAAGAGGACTTCCTTATTAAGGAAAATAAGAAGCATGTTAAGGTTAAAAATGCTTATGCTCAGGAGATAGAAAAATGTGAAAAATTAACTAGTGAGCTTAGCACTTGCCATGAAACTATCTCTAACCTTAGAAATGAAAATGCCAAATTAATTGCTAAGGTTGAGAAGTTAAATGTTTGTGATGATTCTCTTGTCAAACTTAAAAATGATAATGCTAGTTTAATTGCTAAGATT